>CM051262.1:65474798-65589798 GCA_027921565.1 Artemia sinica
ATTTTCAGTTGATTCGGTGCGCACCGAAATTATTAGTCGATATTCACGTTTTTAGATACCTTTAACGTTCTTTGGGCACAAAGTGTCAGGGTACTCCCCGATTTATAGTTAAAAAGAGGCCCGACTCGGGTTAGTTATTTCACACTGTAAAACTTCTTTTGGAAATTCCTCTAAAAACTATTATTATTTCTTCTCGGATTTTTCCCAAGAAATTTCTTCGTACATTCACATGTCATTGTGGTATTGTCTCTCGGAAAGTTGTTTTGAAAAATCCTTCTCACGGTCATTTCCATATTTTAGTATTTTTTCTCAGAAATTTCCAAAGCAATGATTGGCACATTCATATGCACTTCGTAGTTTTTCCTCAACTCTTTTTGCAACAAACGAATCTAAATTGAATAACAAATTTGTACACCTGAACAATCGATCTAGTTTTAAGAGGAAAATAACAGAGCTTATTATTTGCCTTTGATGACCGAATGGTCTTATTTCATTACTTTTATATATTATATATATATATATAACAGTAATGTGGTTTCATCAAAGTGAGGTAGCCGCTTCTGTTCCTTCCCCACCCTGATTTGTCATTCTTATTTATGTCTTTGATGTATGTTACAATTTAGTTGATAATAGGCTTCCTTCGTTTAAGCTTTGCTCTCTGCTAGCTGTATTTCAATGTTTCCATCTGTGTGTTTTGTTTATGGTCAATAAATAAAACCTTATTTTTCGGCAGAAGGTGCCTTTAGACTCGGAAAGTAATAAGAATCCTCTAAATTATTTTCATTTTTCAGATCTACATAAATGAAACACGTCCAATAATATAATGTCAGCAGGAGATGATTTTTATGATTTAAACGAATATGATGACGGATATGCTGAAAGTGACATTCTTCAACCAACTTACGACTGGAACGGTGTTGAAATATCCCCAAAACAAGGACGAATAACACACCAAACAACAATATTAAGCCCTAGAGCTAATCTCGCACCTCATCAACAAAATGATAGTCCTAGCAGAATGGCTCAAAAAGGAAGAGTCTGGAGAAAATTCTATAAGGCATTCAGAGAGGTCAGATTTGCAAGTAAGTTATACATCCTTGGCTAGGATAATAAGGCTTGATGTACTGTATGCTCAGTATGATGTTTCAAGCAACAGGATGAAGGGTAAAAACTATAGCAAAAAGTAAGATTTAGGGGGCCTGTGTCTAAGGACTTCAAATTGTTAAAACATAATCAAACAATTCGTGGTAACGAACTGTAAGTAAGGAGTGATCCGGCTCAATAGTAACCGAAACTCTAAAAAAAGAATTTTGTTACCAATAGATACACGAAAAGAATCAGTGTTTTATGCTGATTTCAAATATACAAGTTTCATCAAGTTTAGTCCTAACCATCACGTTACGCGCCTGAGAAAGTATGCCTGATTTTTGAAAAAAGTGGGAAACACCCCCTAAAAGTCATAGAACCTCAATGAAAATCGCACCATCAGATTTAGCGTATAAGAGAACCCCACTGTAGAGTTGTCAAGCTCCTATCTGCAAAAATGTGGAGTCTTGTATTTTTTACCAGAAGAAAGATCACGGATCCGTGTTTATTTTTTTATTATTTTTTTCCCCCAGGGGTGGTCGTATCGACCCAGTGGTCCTAGAATATCGCAGTAGGGCTGATTTGAAGGGAAATTAAAGGTTCTAGTGCCCTTTTTAAGTGACCAAAAAAATGGAGGGCAACCAGGCCCCCTCCCACACTCGTTTTTTCCCAAAGTCAACCAATCAAAATTTTGAGAAGCCATTTTGTTCAGCATGGTAGAAAAATACAATAACTGTGTGTTTGAGGATAACTTAATCCCCCATAGTCCCCGGGGGAAGGCCTGCAAGTTATGAACTTTTCCCAATGTTCACATAAGTTTACATGGGAGATTTTTTTCTGGTATTGCGGGGGGGGTAGTTTGGGGGTTAACTGGGAGGATCTTTCCATAGAGGAAGTTTTCATGGAAGAAGGGACATTGCTATGAAGGGGGTGCCAGATTTCCCAGCATTATTTAAAAAAAACGATCAGAAATTAAATAAAAAAAAAGTTTTTCTACGGATAGTAGGGAGCAACATCAAAACTTAAAACGAACAGGAATTATTACGTATATGGGTGGGCTCTCACCCTAGTCAATAACTCGCTCTTTACGCTAAAGATTTTTTAGTACTTTCATAAGAGCTATTTATTCTAATTAACGGCCTTTGTGATTAAGAGGTCATTTTTAAAGAATTGGAACAAAATTCAGACTTTAGCATAAAGATCGAGGTATTGATTAGGGGGTGAATCCCCTAATGTACGTATCTAAAATATGTGAACACAGAAGTTCGTTACGTAAGTTAATTCGTAAGTGACTTATATTTATTACTAATAAAAACGTTCGTAAATAAAATTAAACAAATTTCGAGAAAGCCATTTAACAAAAAAAAAGAAATTAATTTGCAAATTTCGTTTTAATTATTCACGTACGGTGAGCCAAAATCAAAACCTGCATTAATTCAAAACTTACAGAAATTAAATGTAAAAACAAGCTTTTTAACTGAAAGTAAGGAGCGACATGAAAACTTAAAACGAACAGAAATTATTCCGTATATGAAAGGGGCTGTCCCCTCCTCAACGCATTGCTCTTTGCGCTACAGTGACTCTTTCTCACAACTCTATTTTTTAAAACAATCAAAAACTTGCGTAAAGAGTGCACCCCTCTCCTAGGTACTCGCCTCAATGGTACCATCGATATTGTGAATACCATTAATAGCTCCTTTTGTTGTAGAGGTCAGAATCAACATTACCTTTTAGTTTTTCATTGCTTTGATTATTTATAAATAAGAGTCCTTGCTTGCTTTTGTAGCCTAGTTGTCAAGTAGTCTCAAAGGCAGGGAATATCATAAAATGGGTTAAGATGCTTCAAAGAAGATAAATAAAACATAGTTTACAGCACTCAAGAGGCTGCAACGTTTGACTTGCCCAAAAGTTCGATCAAAATGAGCATCTACCAAAACTGGTTACAAGATGTCAATTTAACTTTCGGAAAAGTATGAGTAACTATTCTAGTTGCATTTTTTTGGGGTCCAGACTTAACCTATCTTCTGTTGGGACAGGGTGTAAATTTATTTTGTCAGGAATTTATAAATAACAGTTCGAATAGGGATGAATTCTTTTATTAGACGGTGAAAAAACAAACAAAACTATACTGGATATTTCGATCACATATACTGTTACCGTCATCAGCAAAAATACATAAGTATTTCTGCTGAAAGAAATTCCTATTTTGAAAGGAATTACAGTCTGAGTGTTTACATTGTAAATATTTCAAAATTTGTTTTAACATTTATTTTCGTCCTGTGGGATTTTATTTTTCAGTACCATAAAAACACATGCTTTGTAGGTTAGCCTATTACAAATGGATCTATCAATTCGTTCTATAAAAGCGTGCAAGAAGGGATAGATATTCAACAAATAAGTTGGCATGGGAAGCCAATCGCTCGCGAAAAGTGATAGAGGTAAAAACCCTCTACTTTTCTAAAGCTTCATGGGATAATTTATCAAATGACGGGGTAAATCTTCCTGTCTGCTGTTTGGTATTGCTTTTACTAGGAACTAGGTCTAATTAATAAAAGGTGCTTTGGAATAGGAGGTGCAAAAAAGACACAAAACACAGCAAGAATTCTCTGTTATTACAGAATCAGTCCAATTCAAGAACGAAATTTTCGTAACGGAAAGATAGAGAAAGTGACAGCAACTGGTCAGAATACTGACTGTTTAAATTTTTCTATCTCTATCTTGATGTCATTCCGCTTTCACGAAATCGGTAACATTAAACCAGCCCCTTTAGTAGCCCAGAGTGTCGACCGCATTTATAAAGGATGTCGAGACGAATTGTTTCATCCCTGCGGTAAAAAAAAACAAAAAAAACTGGTGACAATATTGGGCATTTATAACGGATCGGGGAACCCCAAAATTAGCCAAATATCGATGTTCCCAAGTCAGCGTGAAACTTTCAGGGTAATTCAACATGGGAAAAAAATTTTTTAGAAGAAAAACATGCTTATATCAACTCTTGTCCAAAAAATTCTATTTCTTTTACGCTGATCTGCTTTAATATTTCAGCCCATGTAAACAATTTGATTGAAACTTCAGGACCAAAGGAGTCTCAACTAAGACATGCAATTAGAGAGACAAATCTGGTTACATCGATTCGTAACGTTCTCTTTTAGCTAAGAGAAATATTGAACTATATTTAGTTCCATTTAAGTTTGACTTCTTGTTCTAATTATTCAATAATGAGTAGTGAAACATAAATTGGATTGTATATATTAACTATCATATAATTTAATTAATTACATTAGCTTTTTTAGAAGTTCTTAGCTTTTTTCGTTTATTATGTTAATTAGAATAATAATCTTTTTCAAAAGACCTAAAATAAACTTAGCGTGAAGAGTGAAGTAGTGAGGTGGGGGAATATGCATAATAAACATAATAAAAAAGACATAAAGTAATTACATTATGACAAACAATATAAATTATAATTTCTGTTCGTTTTAAGTTTTAAGTTTGCTTCTTAATTTCAATTGAGAAAATTTGTTTGTTTATAGCCATCGTTTTTTAAGTAATACCAGGAAATATGGCATTCCCTCCATGGAAAATTCCCTACCCCCACGAAAAATTTTTCCGCATAAAGATCCTTCAATGCAGCCCCTCTCCAAAAAATCCGTCCTCGAAAGATTTCTGAATACTTCCCAATAGCCAATATTATATGTAAACCACAGGCAAAGTTCGAACCTTGCAGCCCATCCCCTTGGGATTGAGGGAGATTAAGTCATCCTCAAAGACACGGTTTTTAGATCTTTCCACTATGTTGAGGAAAATGGTTATCTAAAATTTTTTATCAAGCTACTTTGTGGAAAAAGAGGTGTGCGAGGGGGACTAACTACCCTGCAATATTTTTGGTCACTTAAAGGGGTGCTAGTAATTTTGATTTCCGATCAAATGAACCTTCTGTCGACTTTACAGGACAACTGGTTCGATACGATCACCCCTGAAAAAAAGAAACAAAAAACAAACCGATAAACACGACTCCGTGATCTCTCTTCTGGCAGAAATGTAAAATTTCACATTTTTGTATATAGGAGCTTTAAATCGCTACAATGGGGTTCTCGGATATGCTGAATCTTATGGTGTGATTTTCATTAAGATAACTTAATGTTTTAGGGTGTTCCCCAATTTAAAAAAATGAGTAAGTTTTTTCAGGCTTGTAACTTTTGATTGGTAACGTTAAACTTGATGAAATTTGTATACTTTGAATAAGCATCAAAATTCGATCCTTTTGATGCATCTATAGTTATCTAGACTCTGTTTCTTGAGTTTCAGTTACTATTGAGCCGCATCGCTCCTTAATTACAGTTCGTTACCAAGAGCTGTTTGTTAAACAATTTTAACAGAGTAAAACACAAAGAGATTCTTTTGAGAAAATGGTGGATTAAGATGTGTGTCTCCATGGGCGTTACCAAATGGAAGTCAGGATGGCTTCAATAGATTTATATTTCAATTTATGTTAACAAAAACCTCCGTTCCCATGCACACAATGTTTTGTAGTGAGATTATAATTAAAAATGTATAGCGTAAAACTGTTGGTGATCTTCGCTTTGTCCCAAATTTTAATTACGATCCTACTGCTGAATTTATAGTAAGAAAAACTAAAAAAAACACAGACACTCATAGTATTAACCAATAATAAAACTGTGTCAATTAAGAACAAAACAAATAAAAAAAATATTCTCCATATAAGAAATGTCTAATAAAAATATTTTATTTTCCTCTCTGGTTTTCACCCTAGAGCGTAGCGACTTCGTAACTACCTGGCGAGTCGTTACGCTTCCCAAATCCCAAGTTTTAGCTTTAGATCAAGGCTGGATACTATTAGCCTCGAGTTTTATTTTTGACATTAATAACATAGTTCTATATATCATAGAGTCCTTTGACATGAAGGAGGATTTGTCAGATGTTATCCAGAGGATTTGTCTACGGGTAGTTTTGATACCTGCTTGGCTGCCCGTAAATCAAACAACAAGCTCTGCGAAAAATGTGTTTCTATCAGACTTATTAGGGTCGTAAAGAGTCAGAAGACAGGATTTTAAAGAAATTGGAACTTCTTGGGAGGGAACAAAAACTAAAACTTTGAATAGATTGGGATGGAGGAGGAGCGTACACAGCCGTGTTGTCCTCAGGTGGCTTGGTGCTGAATTAGGTTTTAGGTGCTCACTGCAGTACCAAGCCAGCCGAGGCCAACACAGCTACGCATACTCCTCCTCCATCCCAATCTGTTCAAAGCCTCCCTCTTTATACCCTCCCTCGAACTTCCCATTTCCCTTAAATCCTTCCGTACGACGTCCTCCCAACCCATTTGGGGATGAATTGCTTTTCATTTGGCCTTAGACGGTTGGCCAAAATGGACAATCTTTGACAATCTGTCATCCTTCTTCCGCAGTACGTGCTCTAGCCATCTAAGCCTTTCTCTCACTATAGCCCTAGAAAGCGGGATTGAACCACATTTTTCATAAAGCTTACTGTTCGATATACGGTCAGTCAGTCGGATACCCAAAATAATCCGTAGGCAATTTCTATGGAAAACATCTAGAAAATTCTCCTCTGTTTTTCTGAGTGTTAAAGCTTCAGAACCATACTTAACCCCTGTCATCACTGTATCTGTAGCCTCCAACATTCTAATTTTCGTTGTTAGAGTTATCTTTCTCTTCTCTCATTTTTTCCGACTGTCAAAAACAACCTTGGCCTTGGCTGTTCTATTTTAATATCTTTACCCAGCCCAGTTTAATAATACTACCTAGGTAGGTGAAGCTATCCACTTGATCGATCTTCTCATTCCCCAACACCATCTTTTCACCTTCACTTATTCAAAAGTCTTATTGACTTAGTCTTTTTAACATTAATTTTCGAACCTATTCTTGCACCTTAAACAAGTAGAACCTCTAAAACTTTATTCATTTTGCTAACATTTTCATGTAGGATGTTTAAATCATCAGCATGATCTAAACCCAGGAAAGTTTTACTTCCGCATTTGATTCCGTGCTCTCCAATTTCCTTTGTTGTGCTCCTTAGGACAAAATCCATCAAAATGATCCATACAAACGGTGATAGAACGCAGCCCTGCTTAACTCCTGATTTAATACGAAACCAGCTACTTACCCCATTACCTACTTTAACCCAGGTAACATTATTCTCTTACATAGTACTAATCAACTTAATGTATTTATCTGGTATCATAGGTAGTGCAGTAGCGTAGTAGTAATGAAATGGCAAAGAATAGAATAAGAACTTATGCTACCGCGTCCAGGGCAACCGACCGTCTTATATGTAGCATTATAAATAGTAGACATAACTATATTATTGATGATAATAATGATGATGATGATAATGATAATGTTTTAATTACGGCATCTGGAGCAACAGACGATTATTTAACCGATTTGATGACTCTCCAGTCAGAGAATACACCAATATTTACCCCAAAGACATTACTTTCACTTGGAACGCTAAATCTACGAACACTTGCTAAGCCGGGAAAAAAGGAATTAATTTTAAATGAAATCAACCGCCACAATTGGGATATTATTGGATTATCAAAGACCCACCTTAATTTAAATGGAATAGAAACCATAAACGGGAACACCCTCATCACCTCAGGATAAAGCGACGGTGTTCATCGTCAAGGTGTTGGCTTTCTACTCTCAAAACGTGCTAAAAAATCTCTACTTTCCATAAATCCACTCTTAAAGCATATCATTAACGCCCGTTTTAAAGGATCCATCACTAACATTTTTATCATCCAAGTTTATGCCTCCGACTCTTCCCGGAGTGACCAAGATGCAGAAGACTTCTACGCCCAGCTCCAACACACCATAGACCAGGTGCATAAGAAGGATGTTCTGTTCGTCATTGGGGACTTTAACGCTATCGTCGGACAATTAAGTGCAGGTTTCGAAGACGTAATGGGCAAGTTCGGACATAGGTGACAAAATCTTAGGGGAGAAATGCTCATAGACTTATGTATTGACAACAAGTTTTTCATTACCAACACAATGTTTCGACATAGAGAACGCAGAAAGGTCACATGGAGCTCCCCAGACGGCCGAACTTCAAACATGATTGACCTTATACTGGTCCGAAAGGTGTCGGAAGTCGTCATTGATGAGTACAGTATCTTTGGCCGGTGGTGATTTTGACTCAAACCATGTTCTAGTTATGTCAGAACTCGTATGCGCCTCTGAAAACCCCAACCACCCAAGAAAAGCTACCCAAAACACCGTGTTGATATTCTAAAAAACATTGAAACAAGAAGCAAATATAAAATCACTCTCTCGAATAAGCTGTTAAGCATGCAACTCACGGGATTTCCAACGACTGAGGAAGTCGACCGTCTGGTTAATGAAAGTGCCTCAATCATCAGAGAAACGCCTAATGAAATCCTAGGAGTACAGTCCCGCTCTGATAAACCACGGATCACACCTGAAATCATCGATATATGTGCTGAAAAACGAATTTACGCCAACAAACAAGACCGAAAAAGCCAGGATGAATACAAGAGGTTAAAACATCTAGTAGAGAAAAAAATACGGCAGGCTCTACGAAGACGCTTTAAAAAAAATGACAGCCACTACATTTACAAAAATGTACTGGAGCTGTCGAAAAAGAAACCTGCAGAAGCAACAACCATGTTAGATAAACATGGACAACTTATCACAGATTTTGAGGAGAGGTGGGAACGCTGGAAAGAACACTTTGGCAGAAACTGAAAACCACAATAACCCTTGACCCATCTATTCTACTGTCTTTTCAACTACTGGAGTACCCAGTAGATCCAAGTCCACCACCATTACGAGAAGAGGTAGTTGCAGCTATTCAATCCCTGAAAACAAATAAAGCTCTTGGCTCAGATGGCATACAGTCAGAGCTACTTAAGTCGGACCCAGAAGAACTGATAGAGATCTATCATAAAGTCACAGTAGGTATCTGGGAAACAGGCCATCTCCCCAGATCTTGGGCAAATGCCACGATTGTCCCCCTTTACAAAAAGGGTGAAAAAGTTGGCTTTATTAACTAAAGACCAATTAGCATGACAAGCCAACCGGCAAAGATCCTCACGAAAATCCTACTTGACCGACTAAAATCCCTGACAGACCTTACTTTAGAGGAATATCAGGCGGGTTTCCGAAGATATCGGTCTGCTATAGATCATGCATTTTCCACCCGGCAACTAACGGAGAAAAATACGGAAATTGCGAAATAACTGCTCTTACTTTTTATTGAATTTAAGCAGAACTTCGATTTAATACGGTGGAACGGGCTTTGGAACATACTTCTGCATTAGGGAGTCCCCCAAAACATGGTAACGTTGATCAAAGATATGTATTTGAGCTTCTGTAGCCAGGTTCAGACGCCTGAAGGATTGACAGAAGAATTCCAGACGTCAGCAGGTATTCTTCAGGGTTGCCTCCTATCATCTCATCTATTTAATCTGTTTCTAAATGCAGCTTTACCACTTGCTAAAACCACAGATGGTGCATGAATTGGAGGGAAACTTGTCGAATAATTAGTATTCGCAGACGACACCGTCAAAATTAACAGTCATCATCATCTCCTCCAAACAGGCACAAACGAGATAGTGTCAGCAACCGCAGCCCTTGGAATGGTTGTCAACACAACTAAAACGAAAGTCATGCGGGTATCCAGAGACTCTGCACCGAGAGCCATATAGCTAACCATAAAAGGAGAGCAAATTGAAAATGCAGAATCTTTCGTCTACCTCGGCAGTCATTTAACCTCTAACAACGATTGCTCAAAGTTGATTAGGTGTAGACTGGGCCTTGTAACCAGCAGCTTCAAGAGCCTGTCATCAATTTTGAAAAGTAAGCTACTATCAAAATCACTGAAGATCCGGCTCTTTAACTCTCTCATAATCCCCGTTGCGATGTATGCAAGTGAAACATGGTTATTTAAAGCTGATGACGAAAGGCGAATCTCCACATTTGAAACAAATTGTCTTCGTCGCATAGCAGGGATCACCTACATCCACCGAGTATCCAATGAAGACCTCCGTAAACTCCTGCACTGCTCATACACTATCATGGACCAAATTAGAAGTCAGCAGCCCCACTGGCTTGGTCATATCCAACGAATGTCATCAAATCAACTTCCTTTGATCACGTTTGAAGGATGGGTACATGGCACACGGTCTCATGGCCGCCCTCGCAAGAGATGGTGCGACAACATCGATGGCCAGAACCTCCCCAACTCCTGTGTCTTGCACAGGATAGAACTGAATACCCTCGCCATATTCAACGACTAGCGAGAAGAGAAGAAGCCCCAATACAGCTACAAAGGCCGGATGGGATATAAGTCAAGTAATAGCGCTGCCTATGTAAGGAGCGATGAGGGCACAATGTATTATTTTTTCGACTACTACTACTACTACTACTACTACTACTACTACTACTACTACTACTACTACTACTACCACTTCTACTGATATTACTACCAGTGGCGTTACTAGCCAAAATGTTTGGGGGGGGAGGGGTGAGGAGCAAGATATCTTATCTACTAGCTGATTTTTTTACCGACTGTTTTTTGTCAATAATTAGCATAATGTCCGTTTCGAATACAATACGTAAAATCACTGCACGAGTCGGTAAACCGCTGCATTTCCCAACCAAGATTTAGATTTCGGTACAGGTCATGTCACTATTCTAATGCTGTTTATTTAACCAAATGGAAAGTTTTGGCACCATCTATAAAATCACGGCAAGAGTCAGTAAAACTGCTGCGTTTACCGACCAAGTTCGAAATGTCTGCAGATGACATGTCAGTATTTTTGTGGTCTTTATTGAACCGAACAAAGAATTTTAACCACTATTTTACCGAATTATTTTTTTTACTGAGTGACCAAAAACATTGGAGGGGGGATGCCCCCCCCCCAAACGTGACGGCCCTGACTACTACTACCACTACTACCACTAAAACTAAAGCTTCTGCAGCGATTACTACCAAGGATGAGGATATTGAAATGAATATCTAAGGAAACATTGAGGGGAAGTTGAACGATATCAAAACATACTCTTTACATACAGATTGCTGATAAAAACGTTTCAGCAATATTTTTGAAACGGCTTACCGTACCAAGATGAAAATTCTGGGGCATCATGACTGGGGTGTTATACTGACCAAAAGGCAACAAAGGCAATCTGCTACTTCTGCTATTAATACTGCTGCTACTACTGTTACTACTACTACTATTACTGCTACTGTTGCTCCTGCTACTAAACCTGCTCCTATGATGCTAGCAGTGTCATTACTAGCCAAAATGTTTGGGAGGGGGGCTAGAGATTTTACCAACTGGTTGTTTCTTTTTACCGACTGTTTTTCTTGTCAATAATTGGCATAATATCTGTTTCAAATACAATATTATTATTATTATTTATTGGAAAACCCGTCATACAAAAAAGGAAAAGACGGAGCAATAAACGAAAAAACAAGAAGAAAAAATACACATAAACTTAGCAGCTATACATGAGTAGAAGTGACCCTAAAGGCCCCATTGCCCACCCCTGCTACCACCTATAACTTTTTTGCACTCCAAATAAGGGCATAGCCTCCCTAGGGAGAAAGATTACGTAATGGGGTCAATGACCTCTTTTTACAAGGTCGATTTATTTGATGTTTCTATGTGTAATAACTCCGGAAAGAAGGTTGCACATGCGCATTGAATTCTAACGGGAACAATGTTATTGATCTAGGACTCGAGGGGGAAGTGAATTTCCGAGAACATGATTGCGTAATCGATCGCGAATGTCATGGTGTCCAGAAATAGTATTTGTTGTTGTTGCTCTAGGCAATGCTATGACTTTCCCGGAAACAGTTAGATCACGTGTTTCCTTCTCAGCCAATCAGCGAGTCGGATACATCCTCCTTCTCAGCCAATCAGAGACCTGCTTACATATGATTTTCCCCGTTACATAACAATTCGCCCTTGAGATTTCGTATATAACGGGCATGCAATGTGATTCAATTATCAGAAAGTATTTTGACACTAAGGATATAACAATGGATAATATTGATGAATTAGAAGCCTTGGCAACTTCAATTTACCATGTAAGTTCTGATTTATTTTCAAAATTATTTCCTTGACAACCTCCAGTATGTTCAGCTAAAATGTAAATATTCCTTTACCCCAAACCCCCACTCCCCCCCCCCACATACAATACAAACATCATTATACTCACTAGGAAAACGTAAATATATTCTTTTTACCCTCGAAACCTACCCCCCCCACCACCACTCACCCCACATACAATACAAACATCACTTTACAATCTTTATACTCGATAAAAAGCGTAAAATACGCTCTTTTTTCGTTACATAAACCCCATCCTTCCTTCCCCCTCTGTTTACGACCTTAATTCCGTTTTTGATAAATTCCGTATCTTATCTAAAAGCAACTGTCAACTTTCTGTCATTCCCTTAATATACTGTCCGCTATGGCTTGACTTACAGATTTCTCGCAACGATTTAAATAGCTGATAATTACTGACACCCCTTTAAAGTACATCCGGCTTTGGTAAATATATAAGAATTTGGATAGCGGCTTAACCAAAAGGTTTCTCTGAGAAAAATAGTTTTTCACATCGAATTAAAAAAAAACAGTTTCGCGTGAAAAGAGTGATTATTGTTAATTAACCTTGTGCGGTTACAGGCTTTGCGTAATTCTATGTGGTATGGAAGCATGGAAATGAGTTATTTCCAAAATTAATGCCTAACAATATTTTTAGGACATTGGTTGGGGGGGGGGGTTTGACAATGCCTCAAGTCTAACACCTCCATTGTAAGGTGAAAACAAACTGTTTCTTCGTGTGAAAAGTAAGGGGAGTGGGTTTTAAGAAAAAGATACATTGCTTTATTATGCGTAAATTGAATAGCATTTTTACCATATCTTTCGGTGGGGGGAGGGGATATTTTCCCATGTCTTTTCTCAGGGATATTTTCCGTGGGGAGTTATTTTCCGTGGGCTGTTTTTCTGGGGGTGTGATAAATATACAAACTAGGCCGGCTTTTGAACGGCTCAGTGAGCCGTAATTCTCAGATTCAAAAGGATGCGATATCTTTCGGTGTGGGGAGGGGGTATTTTTCCATGTCTTTTCTCAGGGGTATTTTCCGTGGGGGTTATTTTCCTCGGGCTGTTTTTTCTGTGGGTGGGGTAAATACCAGCTATCGTAAAAGGATATGGAAAGATAAAAAATACCGTTAATACTTTAAATGCATCAAACAAGGCATGCTCAATGCAGATTAAAACCAGAAAAGAACAGAAACGCCTAAAAATAAGAAATTAGGCTGACTTATATAGGCTGAATTTTGAACGGCTCAGTGAGCCGTAATTCTTCTTTCTCAGATTCAAAAGGATGCAATTAGTATATTTCACGAAATTTTTTTACGTTGTGCTTTCTTAGTGATAAATGCTTTCTGGACAAAATTATATGGATGATGATACTAACTTTCTTTCTGTAAAAAGGGGCAAATTATTTCAATACTAACTTTTTTCTCTTCTTTTTAAGGCAAATTATGAAGAATGCGTGCCCCCTCCTTCCAAGAAAGCCAGAGAGGGTGTGGCAGCCCCATCAGTGCCAGCCCCAATGCAGTCTGGGCATAAAGCAAAAAGAGAGTGGATGACTGCTCACATGATGGTGAGCCACGCTGCTCCAACTCCCCAAGCCCATGAAATAGTCGACCCAGTCGCGCAAGAACATAGCGACGCCGTCCCGTCCACCCTCCAACACGCACTACCCGGACCTTCGGGCACCCAAGACCAGACGAATTTTGCAAATGTAAGCATTTTTTTCTTACCTATCATATAGAAATATCTATCAATTTCATCCAACTTTTATAGGCCTTTTCTACATGCACCATTTTCGAACACTGCGTAAAAGTATATCTCAGCGGGAATATTGAAAGATTTTTTCTCCCCAATGGAAATATAATGTTCTCCCTTTTGAATCATGTCAAGTGCATGCATTCACCCTTTTGCTAAATTAGATTAGTGAAGCCAAAAAAAAGGCACTATATTCTGGTCATAGTAAGGTTTGGTAATTTCTATTGCGATATAAACGAATGGTTCACCTTGCCTCTACAAATATTATAAAAAAAAACTTTATATCTGAATGAGTTGTGTATCATGAGAGGAGATGGCTATCCTTTTCAAATCATGTTTTTTTCCCAGAGCAGATAAAGAGTATTAATATGAAATTTTATTTGGAGGAATTGTTTGAACAAAATCAAAACCTACTATGTCATGTTTTCACCCTTTTGCTAAATTAGATTAGTGAAGCCAAAAAAGGCACTATATTCTGGTCATAGTAAGGTTTGGTAATTTCTATTGCGATATAAACGAATGGTTCACCTTGCCTCTACAAATATTATAAAAAAAACTTTATATCTGAATGAGTTGTGTATCATGAGAGGAGATGGCTATCCTTTTCAAATCATGTTTTTTTCCCAGAGCAGATAAAGAGTATTAATATGAAATTTTATTTGGAGGAATTGTTTGAACAAAATCAAAACCTACTATGTCATGTTTTAGATTGTAAATATCTTATACTAATATAAGATATGCCGCGGGTCCGAGAAGCGCTGTGGGGCGGGAAGCGTTGCGGGAAGCGCTGCGGGCCCGAGAAGCGCCACAGGGATGCGCTGGGCTCGAAAAGCCCACGATGGCCAGGGAAGCGCCGAGGGAGCGCCAGGGCCAAGGAAGCGCACTGGCAGGGAAGCGCCCGAGAAGCAAGCGAAGCGAGCGGCCCCAGAAGCGCCACAGGAGCGCCGAAAAAAAAAAAAAAATTTGAACACTTTGAAAATAACGAACAAATTGTCGCCTTCTATGTCATATCTTAGATTATCTTCAGTTGAATTAACCAAATGTTATTACGCAAGAATAATCCAAATTTTAAACAGTAGGGGTGATTTGAACACTTTGAAAATAAGCTATTTTTTCATTTGTAGGTTGTCCTGGTTCCATACTCGCCATCTCCCCCCTGCTCGTCAGTTGGAGAAGGAGAAGAAGATGCACATGTGGAGCTCCCCAACAATTCACTATGGGATGATTTACATCAAATTCCAGATAATATTGACGAGTTTATAGATGATTTTTAAAATGTTGATTATAGCGCAGTTGAACAGGGGGACTTACCTTTGCTGAGTCCAAACACATTGCAAATTTTAGACGATTTTACCCGGGAATTAACAGGGAACCCTCCAACCTCCGATACCATAACGACTCCACTTCGAACAACTGAAGTGGAGCATTCGCCAGATATTGTTGAACAGCTTGGGGGAGGGGGTAATATACAAGAGGGGGAGGGGGGTACAACTCTCCCACACTTTCAGCTGTCCAACAGAATTTTAGATAATATAGTTGTTTTCACTGCAACGTTTGGGGATCCCTTTAATTCGCTTTTGTGTGGTAATTTTGTTTATGACCCTGTAGAAATTGTGCATGCATATGTAGACAAAATTCGTGCACTTCTGGAGAATCAAATTCAGTTGTGGGGAGGTAGGGATTCAATTAAGGTTTCCATTGTTTTAAAAGTGTTTTATTTAAATGAGGGAAAAAGCGAGGTTTACTATCATTTTATACATTCCGAGATGCGTTTTGTTTATCCAAATTTGGAAAATATTGAGGGAGCTTTCATAGATTGGGTCGATCAAATTATAACGCATCTCGAGAACTTTAATGAAAACGGTAGTGGATCTCTAGTTCTTTTTGTTGAAAATTTAAGTATAAATATTTGTAAATTTAAGAAAGATTTTATTTTAAGAGGGGGGCTAGGTCTGAAAGGGATACTATTTTAAATTATAATCCAGATCTAGTAGGTTGTCGTAAAGTCCAGAAGATCTGTTTTGAAACAGATCAAAAGTGTTTCCGATATGCTTTCCTCATATCAGCATACGAGCCTCTAGCTCGGGACGCTACCAAGACGAATTTAGACAATTGGGCTATACATGGGAAGGAGGGGTCCCATTTCCCAGTTGTAGATTTTTCTTGTTTAGAGGGGAAATACCCAGTAACGCTTCGATCTATTGATATTTTTGAAAGGGCTAATGCCCACTTAAATATCGGCGTTACTGTGGTACAATACGAAACAGAATTTGAAGATGGAACTCGCTCTAAAAAGAAGGGGGTGGTCTTCCCCGTAAGGAGCCCGTCAGTTGATTTGGTTAAACACTGGGTTTGGTTGCTTATACACACCACCTAGTCAACCGAACACAATCGGTCATTTTAACCCTATCACTGACATTAGTAGAGTTCTGGGGGAGGGTAAGAATAGGGGGACTCGTTTCTACTGTCCAACATGCCTCTCTAGATTTTGGACTGAACTAAAGTTACAAAATCACATGAGGCATTGTAGCCGCCACGGCTACCAGACAGTGGAAACGGTTTCAGGGGATAGGGCGATTCTACGTTTCAAAAATTTTCAAAATACCCTTCTCCAGTGCAACAAAATATCTTTAGACTGTGAAGCTAAGCTGGTGGAGGTGAATGACCCCCAATTTCCAAACCGAGTCAAAGAACATCAGGCTATTGCAGTGTCCTACGCCCATGCGCAAAGAGATAGTTCTAACACCATGCGGTTGTTAGAAATAGTTGAAACATTGGATGAGGGACCCGAGTGCATGGTCAAGGCATTGACTAAACTGATTGGCACGGCTAATGGTGCTATTTCTCGTTTGAGAAATACCCATTATCCAATGGTGTTGTCTGCAGAGGATCGTCTCGCGATTAAAAATCAAAAAATATGTTGGGTTTGTAAGGGGGAGTTTGCAGAGGTGGATAAGGGGACTAAAGGGAAACGAGGGGGGGAGGGGGAAAGTCAGAGACCATGACCATTTGTGGCAGGAATATCCTCGGGGGGTAGTAATTTTAGGGGGTTGCGCATCAATCGTGTAATTTAAATGTTAGCCAGCAGTTTTTTATCCCTGTTTTTATTCATAATTCCAATTATGATTTAAAATTTATTTTACCGGCACTGGCACGTGTGCATAGGGAGGGAGGGGGAGTAGATTGTCCATGGGTAAATAGTTCATTTACCTACAACATAATTCCCAAATCAGCTGAGAAGTTATTGCTTCTCGAGCTGAAATGGCAGGCAGTGGATAATGAGCGTATGTGCTGGAATAAAATCAGGTTTTTAGATTCCTTTAGTTTTTTCCCCAAGGCATTGAGTCAATTGATTCAAGTGCAAAAAAGCGACAATTTTGATAGCTTTCCCTTGCTTAAACAGCACTTTCCAGACAGTGAAATGTATGACCTGTTGACCTGCAAAGGTATATACGCATACGATTATTACTGTTCTGGCGCACGCTTAAGTGAGGAGAAACTACCTCCAATTGAAGCTTTTTACAATTCACTGACCAACAGTGAATGCACAGCCGAGGAGTATGAGTTTGCCAAGAAGGTGTGGTCCAAGGGGGATTGTAAAAATGGGTGGGATTATTGTAGACTGTACTTGGCCAGTGACGTTCTAACTCTGTTGGATATAGTCTGTAAGAACACAGACCAGATCTATTCAGAGTTCGGGTTAGATATAGGTTATTATTTTTCTACACCCCATTTAGTGATGGATTTAATTTTAAAAATTAGCAGGGAGGAAATAGGCCTAATCACCGACGTAGATCAGCACCTTTTTGTAGAGCGTTCAATGAGGGGTGGGTATGTTTTTCATGGGGACCGCGTCTTATCAACCGATCCGAGCGGACAAAGCACCGGTGCAAAGTCAAATGCAGTGTTCTTGGACATGAACTCATTGTACCCCTCGGCAATGTCCACTACTCTTTGCCGTGTGGGAACTATCAATGGCTTGAGAATCCTTGTGAGTTCCCCGACATTACCACCGTCGAGGACAATGGGCCACAAGGATGGTTCTTTGAAGTTGACGGTCACATTCCGCTGGCGCTTCACGACTCAGTCAAAGATTTTGTCTTTCCCTGTATCAATCGGCCCGTGAGCAGGGACTCTCTGAGCCCCTACAATCGTTCATTGGTTGAGGATATGGGGATGCATTGGACTCCCTCTAAACAGAAACTGATTGCTGATTTGGACCCTAAGGAGAATATCGTTGTTCACCATGTGCTTTTGCACTGGATGGTGAGCAACGGTTTCAAGATCACCAAAATACACAGGGTCCTGCAGTTCAATCAGCGACCCTACTTGAAAACGTTTATCGACACCTTTGTCGATAAACGCTCTAAGGCAAATTCAAAGGTGGAGAAGGAAATGTATAAGCTCATCCTAAATTCAGCGTTTGGCAAAATGTGTGAAAGCGTTCGTAATAGATCTCGCTGCGACGTCGTGACTGACCCTCTAGAGTGTGCACGAATTATTGCCGACCCCAATTTTACATCATTCACGAGCATAGAGACTGGCATGGTTCTTCTACACAGGCGAAAGCGAAATGTAGTACTGAACAAGAATATTGCAGGCGGCAGTTCAGTACTAGAAATTTCAAAAAAGCTCATGTTGTCGTTCTTTTACAATGTGTGCAAGGTGCAATGGCCACGGGAGGGGGAGGTTCAAGTTTACTATGGTGATACAGATTCTCTGCTGTTAAAGGTAAATGGGACTGAAGATTTATTGGGTGATTTGCAAAATGGGGTGCACATCAGCTCGCGGATGGATTTCACCAACTGGAATCCATCACTCTACCCCGAGCTGGTGAAACGTCAAGCCCCCAACCAACTATTAAAATTAAAATCAGAGACGGGGAGTGATTTGATATCCAGGGGGGTGTTCCCGGGCCCCAAAGTTTATTGCGTTGAAACTCATAGTGGGGAAGAAAAGAAGGCGTGTAAAGGGGTGCCTACACATTTTGTAAAGAGCAATTTCAACATGAGCGTGTACAGAGACTGTGTAGAAAGTAGCCTAGTGCCAAGAGCACAAGTGCTTGCAATTCGCTCTCTACAGTATAGAAATTATACTGTGAGAGTGGAAAAGAATGCAATGTCATGTATATAAGACAAGGTCTATGTGCTCGAGAATGGTGTGACTGTCCTACCCCACGGTCACTACCGTATTTCAGATCGAGTTGAATGCATTGACTATCGCAATCAACTTGGTCTGGATAAATTAATCTAACCAACTAACCACCACCACTCAACCTCTCATAAATTAAATGCTCCAACCTGTACATAAATTAACTAACCTGACCCAATCTAACCACCTTAACTCAACTGTTCATCTAACCCAAGCACTAACCACCACTAACCCATCCACTAACCTCGCAGTAGCAGTGACGACAACTATTCTTTTTCCATCGCCGCTCCCGGGGGGAGGGGGGAGGGGTCCCTTCCCGCGGCCGCCCGGGGGGGGGGTCCTGCCCGCGGCCGGTCGGCCTTAGGCCCCTCGGCCCCCGGGGGGGGGACCCACCTTTAAATTCATAATGTTCAACTGTGCTACTAGTTCCCGTGTGTGTGTGTATTTTCTGTTGTACAAAAAGTGTTGTATAGAAAAGTGTTTAAGTTGACAAAAAGTGTTGTACAGAAAAGTGTTGATGATGGACAAAAAGTGTTTTTTTATTGTACATAAAGTGTTGTACAGAAAAGTGTTTTTAAAGACAATAAGTGCTTATTTATAAAGTGTTATCATTGCCCTGTGTTCATGTTGAACAAATAGAGTTTTCATTTTGACCACCATGAAATTTTGTCAATTGTTCTTGTGTTATTTTTATCGTTGTTCATGTTGACTGCAAATATTTGTTTTCATGCAGTGTCGAAATAAATGCTGCCATGAAATATTGTTTTTGTTGTTCTTGAATAGATAGATCCATGGGGGAAAATTACTACTTATTCATTGAACACATATGATTTACAGTTAGTTGTAGTCCGACTGTTGTCCCCAACAGCAGCAGCAGCATGTATCAATTTAAAACACCCTTCAGATCGTTTCTGTGTGGTCCCTCAATGTCGGGGAAAACAACGCTTTTAGCTAGAATAATTCAAAATTGCGATAAAATGTTTTTGGAAAAGCCGAAAAAAATCTACTATTGCTATAGTATTTGGCAAGAGTCCTATGATAAAATAAAAGCTATTGACACAACCATACCAATACAATTCATACGGGGACTTGATGTTTTCAATAGTATTGAATCGAACTCGTGGTTGATTATTGATGATTTGGCTGAATCCATTGAACAGTTCTCACAGGAAATGCTACAACTGTTCACCGTTCGCTCCCATCATGAACACATTTCTGTTACTGTGGTTCTACACAATCTGTTTCATCAGAGCAAATGTATGCGAACCCTTGCTTTGAATTGCACTGTCTATATTATCTATCGAGTCGTTCGTGATTCTAGCTCGCTCATAACTCTCAATAAGCAGATATACCCCGGCGCCCCTAAATTTCTGTTGTCAGCATACACTCAGGCGACTAGCAAGCCCTACGGTTACATTTTGCTGGATCTTAATCAGAGCACGCCCGAGGATCTACGTGTAGTCACCGACATTTTCAACAATGAAATTACAGTATATCTTCCGGTGAACAGTAGAAAAGACTATTAGTCGCCATTATGACACTGAAGAAACTACACGAACAACGGCATCTGTTTTCCGTTTTAAGCACTTCAAAACCATTGCTTAGGAAGGCTATACTCAAACATGGGGTTGACAATGATTTCATTAATCTAATATCTGAACTTTGTTTAAATTTAACTGAGGGCAATGTTCAACTGCCAGAAGGTGTTAGACAACAGACAAAGCAACATCGTTCCACTGTACGCGCCTTGGCTTGTAAAAACAAGGGAAAAAAATTTAAAAGAAAACGGCTCCTTCAAGCAGGCGGTAGCTTTTTCACACTTTTACTACCGATAATTGCAGGACTTGTAAACAGTTTTCTCTAGTGGAGAATGGCAAAACCCTATAAATTGACACCATTTGAACTTGTCCTCTCGCCCATCGAACATTTTGAAGACAATCTAAGCAAATTCATTAACGATGAGAATATTGCCGATGACAAAAAAACTGCTTTTACTTCAAGATGCATTGCGACGTGTGGACAAACATAAACCTTATCGTGAGAGACCCACCGTCACCGATCCCTCTAAACAGGAAACATCTCCTCAAGATTCTGTAGCAGCATCAAAGGAGAAGGAATTGAATTCAATTGTAATGAAAATTGGGAACCTATTGCCATTGACCTATCGAGAACAGAGTAAAAGAGTATTATCTTATCTCATGTTGGAAACTGGTGATCAAGTTCAAGTCGAGAGCACAGGGAAACGAATTATAATTCAGGGAAAAAGTTATAATCTAGTTGATTTAATTTGTGATATGGTGACGAATCGTAAAGGACTCTTATCCTTTGACGATAATCAATACACCTTTCTGTGTGTATCAAACTTTCCCAAAAGTATTATTGGCAATAAGCAAATTCTAATGAAACTAAGAGAATATAGTCCTCCTCCAACACCATTTAAAAAAGAAGAAGATTCAATATTTGAAGATACTATCAGCACCAGTGATCTTACAACACCTGTGGCTGCTAGTCAAAAGCGAGGACGAATTGATTCGCCCACCAGTGTGCAAAAGGGGAGTAGACATTACACTACGTGTTTACGCTCAAAATGGATGAAGTTTTGAAAGGTGTCTATGAAAATATTGGCGAAGCGGGGAGTTTAAGTTCTCCCAAAACGCTTTCCAAAGCTGTCTCCGGCACCACCACATTGAAAAATGTAAAGATTATCTAGAAAATGAACCGAGTTACACACTACATCGGAATCACAGGCTTCGCAGTAAACAATATCGACAAACTAAAGCCTTTTTCCCCCTGCATATAATGCAAACGGATCTTTTAACTCTAGACGCACTTCAACAACGTCACAATGCGCCCTACAAATATATTCTAGTGGCAATCATTATCTTTAGTCGCTATGCCTATGCCATTCCACTACGATCAAAGAGAGGTGTTGAAGTTGCTCGGGCCATTGAAAGTATTCTAGAACAGGATTCATATAGAAAAATTCAATCGGATCGTGGCAGTGAATTTGTTAATCCCCATGTGCAAAAGGTTCTTTTGAAATATAATACAACACTTTATCATCGTCACAGCCCGATAAAGGCTGCATTGGCTGAACGATTAATAAGAACGCTTCGTCTATTAATTTCAAGATATTGCACATTGAAAAATACATCGGCTTTTATTCATGATTTAGATAAAATCATGCAGATATACAACCATCGACCCCATCGATCTCTGTCCAACTCTACACCAACGGATGTTCATTATAGTGAAAATACATTTGATGCTTTTCTAAAGCAATACTCCAAGGGTGAAAAAGAGAAAAAGAAGAAGAAATTCAATGTTGGTGATACTGTTCAAATTAATAGAACCACCAATATTTTTGAAAAGGGGAATTATTTATGGAGCATCGAACTTTTTAAAGTGTCCAAAATCCTAGACACCATACCCATAACTTATCGACTGCGAGACACCAAAGATGATGAGATTCTCGGTGGTTTTTATGAATATGAACTGCAAAAAGTTAGAAACACTAGTGAAATTTATCAATTGAAAAGATATTAAAGAGTCGTACACGCCATGGTAAGAAACAGTTGCTTGTTCGCTGGCTAGGATACAACTCAGATTTTGATTCTTGGGTCAGTGCTGAAGATATTAACAATGCCCAATGATTTCTATGTGACTTTCATGTCCAATGTTTCTGATCCTCTCTACAATGATCTGAATAGAACAAGTGATTTTTGGACGAAACTCTCCCCCACCATCAAATTCGACGACAATAGAAAGTATGAAGTGGCTCTTGTCGACTGTATTCTCAAAAATACCTATGGCATCCTGAGAAAAGATCTTAAATATGAAATAAAAATTAGACCCTATGATTGGCCGCCGCCACCAACAGGTGATCAAGAACAAATTCAAAAAATCAATTGGTTGGATTATCCATATATTGAATTACCCTATGAGGAACTCACCTGTATGAATGATTTATGTCGTACTATCAATAAAAGAATTTCCGCTCGTAAAAAAGGAGCTTTTCATTTCAACTATTCAAAGGAGGAGGGCAAGATCTACATTAGTTCACCTATTGCCAGTGAAAAGGTTATTCTCAATGATAATCTAAAGGATGTTCTTGGCTTTAAGCTCAATATAATCAATGGTAAAAGTGCCGGAAACACTAATTTCATTTTCGCTGACTACCCGCCTGCCTTCTCCACAGACACTTGTATATTTCTCTATGCTTCATTTGTGGAAACATCTCGGGTTGGTAATTCAAATGTTCCCCTCCTACGAGTTCTTGAACGAAAAACCAATCAAGAACATATTCATCACTACAATATAAAGCATCTTCAGTATATTCCTGTAAACACTTCCTATTTGGAACTCTGTCAGTTAACACTAAGAACCGAATTGGGTGATCCAATAGCAATTTCAAAAGGTTTGGCTGTGATTACATGCCATTTTCGACCCATCGTTCAACAGCAAGATGTCTAATAAAAAAGTGGTATTCACTTGTCCTGATATTGACTGCTATGTTAATACTCTTGGCCCAAGACAACAGGGCAATGGAATGGACTATTACAAAGGTCGCTCGTCAATGTCTGGCTACGGTCTTGGCAGTTGGTTTGCTAAGCTGTTTCGCTCTTCACTACCACTGGCTAGAAAATATCTTGTACCGGCTGCGACAGATTTTGCATCCTCTACACTATACGATTGGGGCTCTGGCAAGGATTTTAAAAAAAGTGCTTCGGAAAATCTTAGGTCCAGTGCGCGAACCCTTGGCGAGAAATTAAAACAGAATGGTAAAGGCTTAAAAAAGTCAAGAAACAATGCATCCCTCATCAGTCTCTACTCAGGTCGGAAACGAAAGACATCATCCCTCTTGTCAAAGAAAAGAAGGAAAAAGCCGACACGTGCTGTAAACAGAAGCCCCAGGAAGAACATTGTTAGATCAAAACTAGATTTCTTCTCCTAAAATGTCCTACCTACCGCATAAGGATTCTCAACCTTCAATCACCGCCTCATTGAATCTATTCAATGCTGAAAATGTTGATGTGAGTGTCAAGCATGGATACTATGAACAATTTTATCCACAACAGCCCCTCTCCGATAATATCCACTTTCAAATTTATTCCAATGAAGACTACTTTATGGACATGTCTTCAACATTTATAGATTTGCAAATGAATGTCCGGAAATCCGATAATACAATGCCAATTCGGGCCGATGGAATATCCTATGAAAATTGTATATTACATAATTTATTTCGTCAAATTAGTGTCTACATCAATGGCACGCTGGTGAGCACAAGCAACAATCTCTCAAATTATACAAGCTATATGCAATTCATGCTGATGACACCCAAGTCATACAAGGAATTGAGAGGCACCTCCAATGGATATGAATATATTACTAATACTGATAGTACAGATGCACTTAAAATGCAACAACTAGTGAATTACATCTAGTTAGAAAAATATATCATGAAATATTTAATATACCCCAATGGCTGCCGCCCAATGTTAAAGTGGATATAAAATTGACGCTTGCACCCTCCAATTTCATATTGAGAAAAGAACTTGCTGCCAATCCTGATGTAAGTCTCTCCCTCACCTCGGCAATACTTCATGTACGCAAACACAGGTCATGAGTTCTGTTGCTTTGGCCGTGGAAAAACTGAGAGCCAATGGCAACAATATTAAACTACTTGTTCCTCATACAATCACCAATCAACGTCATATTGCAATGGGCTCACGCACCTTCACCGATTCATCCTTTATCAATGGTGAAATTCCCTCGAAATTGGCATTGGCATTTGTAAAAAGCGCCAGTGCAATAGGATCATGGACTGAATGTCCACATAAATTCGAGATGTTTGGACTTTCATCTCTTGTGTGCAAAGTATACGGCATCCCACTCTACAATCTATCTTTTGATAAATCCTATAGAACATTGTACGAGTTGACCATGCAAACCCTAGACCATGACTCTCAACTATTTGAAAATGGTATAACCGAAGATATGTTTGCTAAAACACATGGTATCATTGTTGGTTTTGTCGGGTACACAGGATATGAGTATAGTACGTACGGGGAGTGTGCGTTTAGAGTGTACATTTGCCGACCCATTGGCTGAGAGTATTGCACTAATCTCACTAAACCAATATGAAACCTATTGGGAAATCACTCCCGAAGGCAGTGTTCTACTAGACCTGGCACCATGAACACCAGTCAAATAATCAATGTATTTAATATGGACCCCTACATGTCCCAGTACAAATCCTATTGTCTGCCCTCGGACTATCTTGGAAAAATTCAAAGCGCGAACAATACCTTGATTATTGTTAATAGCAGTCCGTCGACTGTGCTGACGGGTCATTGGCTGTGCATCTTTCAAACAATGAAGACGATTGAATTTTTTGATCCTCTTGGGCTACCCTATACATTCTACACACCCCACATCAGCAAATATATTGAGAGCAGTGGGAAAACTATTATTCAAAATCGGAAGAGGGTGCAGGATCTAACGACTAAAAGCTGTGGCTTCCATGCACTACTATATTTTGTGTTCCGATGTCGCGGCTATACTTACAAGCAGTTTCTCCACATTTATAGTGACAATCCCCGTCTGAATGACTTTCTAGTGGAAAATATCCTCTCAGACCTATATAGTATTGATTTCAGTGCCCTAAGAGTAAAGTGCTTAAAAAATGTTTGTGAATTTGTTTATTAATAAAATGCATATATATACAACAATGTCTTTAAATCTTCACTTTTAGATTTCTTCATCTTCGATGTATAGGCAACTGTCGTAAACCACTAATGCTGGTAAATCATTTGGATTCACTGTATATTGATCTTGATTGACTGCAAAGTCAGGGTCACATTTTCTACAGTACAATGCAACTTCACTCTTGTCATATCTCTTTGTATAGTCAATGATACTATTTGCATTCATATTATGAAATTCACGAGTTTCAATCTGTCTATTTGAAGCAATATCACATACAATGTTTTCAAATGGTGAATCACATTCGGTAGCTAGCAGAGTTCATGGTGTTAAGACCTCTTTTTGGATTTAACCGATCGCTAATAATTGGTAAAGGATTATAGTCTCTTCTTGACCTTCAGCCAATATAGTCAAAATCATTAATTCAGTGAACAAAGGATTATAATTTGAATAAGCATTACAACTTGAGTGAGAATTCCCTTGGGACTGTGGATTTTCTTATTGTTATTTCCATAGCAGTGACCTATATGATATAGGTCAAGATCAAAGTCAAGAGTGATAATATTGGAGAAAAGAATTTTTAGAGCAGTGTTGCCACCTACTGTACTGACTGAATATAAGCCAAAATTCTAAAGTAGTTTCCGGAACAGAATATTGATTGATAACATATACTAGACAACAAGCAGAAGAGGGGAGGGTTCCTGCCGCAAGCGCCGTATGTACCTGCCGGTATTTAGTTACCCTTAAATTGCGGGGAATTGGTGAGCGGGTCCCGACACTTCCCTTGTTCCTAGTATTGTGTGGACGGAGGCATTTGAAGTCTTAGAGGCGTTTGTCTGTGCAAAAAAAAAAACAGAATTCGTCAGTCGTGCGCGCAACATCCCATGCTGCTGTGCATAGAGCTTGTTACGTCATGATGTTTGAACAGAGTGAGAATTTGCATTATTCGCCCGTGTTGAATTTCGTTCAGCGAAACAAGGAAGAGGGAATAGATGATGAGACTATCAAAAGATTTGGAGCGGAGTTTTTTGATTGCGAAGTGATTGTGATCGCAAAGAAATGGCTGGGCTTGAAGCTGGATCCTGATGCGCCATTTCAGAAGCGAACCGGAACGAAGGCTCCATCTAGTCACCTTGGTGATATCTTGGAAATGCTGAGAAAAGGTGATTCAGATTGTTTTACAATTCCGACTTTCGTCATTCGAAGCCCTTCGGAAGTGCCAGTTATCCCGGCTTCGGCTTACTCGGCTTTGCTCTCGAAAGTCAATGAACTGAACTTGCATCTAAAAACTATATCCAATCAGTTCGAGTCTTATTCAGCCAATTTTCCACCGCTACCCCAGCCTGGGGATGCTGCTTCTTCACTATCGAGTAGCCATGCTACAGTGATTGTTTCAAACCTTCCGCAAACAGTTTGCAACCCAAAAAGTCGAAAGGAATTCTTAGACCAATTGTCAGGTCACGAGTCAGTTTCCAGTGTCCGCCCACGAGGTGACAAGTTGTATGTCAACATTGAGAAATCTGTTATTTCGGATTTCTGCAATTCGATTAGTGCAGCCGCATCGGGTGCTACCACTAAAACTGTGCTTAAGCGTCACCTTGGGATTGCTAGAGGTATCCCTGAGGATTTTGACATTGCTGGACTAAATTCGTACCCTGGTGTGACTGAAGCCACTCGTTTCGGCTCTTCACAAACAATTAAGCTAGAGTTTTCGGATACATTCGCAAAAGGCAATGCCATCAAGAACGGCCTGAAAATAGGTTACGAAATATTCCGTGTGTACGATTTCATCAGTGTACCCCGTTGCTGCTTCAAATGCCGATCCCCAGATCACATGATGAAGGATTGCACCAGTCCTGTTGATAAATGTGCTCGTTGTGCCGGTAATCATACTGCCACTAAGGAAACGCCTTGCCAAAATAGCCCCAAATGTGCGAACTGCAACGGTGATCATACATCCTTTAGTTTGAAATGTCCAGTGCTCAAGTCTCGCGTTTCGAGTAGTGCCCGAAAATGATGCAGTCCCTTTCAGCTGTCTCGTACAACATAAATGGTACCAGAAGAAAAGAGCATGTTATTGACGAACTTGCATGTAACTATGACATTGTCTGTTTGCAAGAACACTTATTATCGTCGGCTAATACAAACCTGCTAAAACGTAGTGCTAATCACGTCGTTTTCGTATCGGCGGCACGATCTACTTTCGGACGGCCGTCGGGTGGGCTTGCATGTATACTGAACCGAAATAGTGTTGCTTGCTACTCGCCTGTGCTTTTTCACAGTGATCCTAACATTTTGGCTGTGCGGATTAACGATTTAGTGATCGTAAATGTTTACTTGCCTTGTGACAGAAAATCGGTTCAGTCTCTTAACAGATTCGCTAAGACTTGCAGTGTATTACAGAAACTTTTGGAATCCGTCTCAAATCAAGGTTATCGTTTTTTGATCGCTGGAGACTTTAACGCTGACCTGCTGTCATCGAATATTCGCTCGGATTTGATATTTGATTCGCTGCCGCAGTTTAAGCTGGTTGAAAAAACTTGTATATATTCTTATCTTCATCATTCCGGTAGTCAAAGTAATATTGATCATGTTGTTTGTTCTCCGGGCCTACCCGTTTCTACTGTAACTGTTCATGAAGATCATTGCGATTTAGATCACCTACCGATTTCGTTTGTTTTTCAAATACCGATTTGTACTAATCGTAATGCTTTACAAGCAGGACGAAGATGGGTTTTCCGTCGAAATTGGAATAAGATAAATTTATCGCTGTATATTTCTACGCTAGCTATGCTACTTGCTACAATTCAAGTTCCTTTTCACCTTCTACAGCTTAGTTGTAAGTCTTCAAATGATAAAAATACTCTAAATGATTATTATCTAAAATTAGTATCTTGCCTTAAAACAGCTGAATTGACCGCTGTACCACGGGAGCGAGTCAGGCGAAACACGCGTAAACCGGAGTGGTCGTGGGATCCTGAATTGAAATCGATTAAAAATAAAGCAAAGTTTTGGTTGCGGATTTGGGTTTCTTGTGGTCGTCCGTCTGAAGGGGTTATTCATCAAATAAAGCAAAAGACAAAATTAGAATATAAAAATTACCTGCGCTCGACTAAATCAAAAATATCGAATTTCCCGTTAAGTAAATCTGATTGGCAAAAGGTAATTAATTCTGAAAAACTTGATGATTCTTTTGCTACAAGCCCGATTAGTGCCGGTGCATGGCATAGTTATTACAGTAAAGTTTTTAGTTCAGTGAATTATCATGTCCATTCGGTTTTTTCGAAACTTCTCACTGCCGCACTTCCCGTATCGCTGAGCCAAACTCAGATTTTGTCTGTCGAGCTCTCTGTGGTTCAGCAGGCAGTAAAAAGGTTGAAATCAAATTCCCTCGATTGCGATGGCATTTCTGCCAACCATTTAAAAGTTGATTGCCCACTTCTTTTTCAACACCTGCAGTTGCTTTTCCAAATGTGCTTGTGTGCGTCTGCGGTACCGGATAGCTTCCTATGTGGGTCTGTAACATCAATTCTTAAAAGAGGGAAACCTCCTAGCGATTGCTCGTCGTATCGGCCAATAACTGTGTCATGCAATCTCAGTAAAGTTTTTGAATATGTTCTTCTTCCGTCCATATCGAGTGCACATTTTGGCGAAAATCAGCTTGGATTTTCGTCTGGGGTAGGGTGCCAGCAAGCCCATCGAGTTCTAATTAATCTTCTTATCGATGCGACTAAAAAGGGATATGAACTCCATCTTTGCGCCTTGGACCTTTCCAAGGCTTTTGACAGCGTCGTCCACTCACAAGCTCTGTTTTCCCTTTTTAGTCACGGCATTAATCTTTCTCTGGTTTCTCTCCTTCGTTATTGGTATGCCAATTCTTTTCTACGAATAAAAGCTGAAGGGGTTATTTCCGATTCTAAAATTCCGGTTCGGTGTGGTGTCAGACAAGGGGCTGTCCTTTCCCCTTCTATCTTTAAACTTTGCATTTCTTCTGTTTTATCTTCTATCCCAACCACTTGTATTTTTCAGGCGATTAATCTTTCTTACATAGCATATGCTGATGATATACTTCTAATTAGTAGGACTAGAAAAGGTCTTTCTGTTTCTGTATCTACAGTTGCAACAAACCTTAGTAAGATTGGTCTATCACTGAATTTCTCTAAATGTGAATATCTTTCGTTTAATAGTAATGGTAACTCGCCTTTAGATTGCGCTTTTTTTTCTGTCCCATGTGTCTCTTCTTTTCGGTGGTTGGGTATAAATATTGCTAAAAATCTTAAATCTCTCCGAGAACAAGCCGTGGCGAATTGTAAGAAAAAGATCCAAGTATCTTACTCCAAAATTGTTGCCAATCGGGGGAAATACAGTAGGAAGACCCTTGCTAAATTGTATTCTGTTTTTACTGATCATTCAATTTTGTTCCTTTCTGGTGTTTATCCCATTCTTGGGCGATAAAATACCCGGTCATTACGTTCTTATTATTTTCGGTTCTCGCGTTTTCTACTGTATTTGCCTCCGTGGTACCGGAACCGTAACCTTGTCTCAGTTTTTGGGCTTCCAGATATAACTGAAAAGCTAGTTGGGCTTGCTGATAAACTCCCCCAGACAGTGAAGGCTCTCCCAGCTCATCATGGGTTTGTACGCCTCCTTCATTGATTTAGTGTCTTTACTGTGTATTTAGTCGATTTGTATGTATTTTGTGTCTTACTTTTTTGTGTTTTACTTTTTTGTGTTTACTTTTTTGTATTTTGTGTCTTACTTTGTATGTGATTTAGTGTCTTTACTGTGTATTTAGTCGATTTGTATGTATTTTTTCTTTTCTTTTATTTATACTCCGCTTTTGTTACCTTAGCGGGTTAAAAATAAATTATTATTATTATTATTATTATTATTATAGTCATAGTAGGTGGTGTCATCACAGCGATGACGTAGAAACCAGATTGTCTTGTTACCCCAACAGTTGAATCGTAGACCAGATTCCTCTTCCCAGAATAATTTAAATCCACGACGATACCAATCTCGTAGAAATAAACTGAAATCACCTTTGGGATTCTTTCCAATCATAGCGGGGTAAGTATTCTCCCACTGATCACATTTATCATAGTGACAATTGGAGCACAGGTGCCCTCTAGGATGAGAGTCACACACCTCCTCAAGACATGAATTACATCCTTTAATTTGTACTGCATAGCCTCTATGTAATTTACAAGGATTACATAATTTACACTTTTCACTATAGTCATCAATAATTGTACAATTCTCACATTGATTCCAACTGCCAAGAGTGTACATGCACAATGGACATATATAGAACATTTTTCGGTTTCCGATGTCAACTCACTCACAGCTAAAACGAAACTGATCCTCTTCGTTCGATAAATTCAATGAGAGGGAAATGGTGGGAGAGAGGAGTAGCTCTGTGACGTTACCTCTTTCGAATGATGGGGGAGCCATCTACATTGAATCCATTGGCAATGTTTTCAAAAGTATATCCACAATATGATTCTGCCTTGTTCCAATTAATATATCAATAAATTGACTATAAGCATTTGAATCACATTTTAAAAGTTTCATACAATAGTCCAATGGGGGAGAATCACTCCTCATTATATTGTCAAGTGTTCCCTGACAAGAGAATATCCTGCGTTTAAGAGATAACTCGAGAAAATCATCATCCAAAATCAAATGTTTTTCCATAAACACTAGATTTGATCTAATTCTCTCTTTCTCAAATTTATTCATTTTTCAATCCTTTCACTCTGACTGCTGACTCTAGACTGACCCTGATTCGTTAGCCCTAACCAGAAAAGAAAGGGAACATTTTCGATTTCGAAACAATTTTATTGAATAATTAGAACAACAACATCAATAATACAGAGCATGTACAATCAGCGATACTGTTTATTGTCTTCAATATGTTTCACCAATGCACTTAAAGCACATTGAAGTCTATTCACATGTGCTATATCAACTTTAGCGGCGAAACATAATTGATCCTCCATTTTAAATTTGCTCAAGGATATCACATATCTTGCATATACTGCATCCCATTCCAGACAAAGCCGTGATCCTTTCGTGATTTCCACCGCAATGTTTGGTGCTCTTGTACTATTATCATCAACTCCACTATCAACTTCTAATAGTGTAAACATTCCACTCATCGCCATCACAAATATATATCCAAATGAGTAAAGTCAAAACTGTTCTTCTTCTCACTCCGTTGAATTCTATTCACAGACTAATAAAACTATAGCAAAAAACCCGTTCCTTATATTCCCACCGCTGCTAATATGTAAGCAGGCCCCTGATTGGCTGAGAAGGAGGATGTATCCGACTCGCTGATTGGCTGAGAAGGAAACACGTGATCTAACTGTTTCCGGGAAAGTCATAACATTTGCCTAGAGCAACAACAACAAATACTATTTCTGGACACCATGACATTCGCGATCGATTACGCAATCAAGTTCTCGGAAATTCACTTCCCCCTCGAGTCCTAGATCAATAACATTGTTCCCGTTAGAATTCAATGCGCATGTGCAACCTTCGTTCCGGAGTTATTACACATAGAAACATCAAATAAATCGACCTTGGAAAAAGAGGTCATTGACCCCATTACGCAATCTTTCTCCCTAGGGAGGCTATGCCCTTATTTGGAGTGCAAAAAAAGTTATAGGTGGCAGCAGGGGTGGGCAATGGGGCCTTTAGGGTCACTTCTACTTACATGTGGTTTTTAGTGATGAACACTGGAGCTAAGACCTAAATCAGCTCTTAGAACAAATTACAAAAACCAGAAAGAAAAACTGAATTATACACTGCACTGAAGGTACGCAACATGTTTGTTTTCTTATGTACTGAACATACTGAATACTGAACATGCGCAAGCAATATGAAAATCATTGCATCAAGCCACAATTGGTAAAAAACATTTAGACCAAATAATCATCAGTCAATTAAAAATATACAGTAGATAATCATATCAACTAGTGTAAATATGACAAGAAACGGTAAAACAATTAAAAGACACTTTCGACCGCTGGTCTTAAAATCAGATTTCTCTCAACAAATGATTCATTTACTCCAATATACATAAATATTAGAAACAAGGATATTATTCAATCACGGATCCTTTTACATCTTTACATAAAGTAAAATGCTTAAAAGAACCGATAATTAATAAACAAGTAAATTATTAGTAACATACACAATATATTATCAAAGAAAATTGACACCAAAATTGAGAATAATCAGCGTCACTTAAATTGGACTCGTACGAAAAGAGACTAAATCATCAATCAGTTTAAAATTGCAACAATTGCACTAAGCACAAAAACAAACACTTAAAAAAAAAAACACACAACAAATACATCTTAACTACTGGGCCAGTACTGATGACCAAGGATGGTTCAACTTCGTTAAACGGGAATTATAAGAACGAATTTGCTTTTCCACAGCTATAATGGGGTCAGCAATGCTGAATTTTCTAATTAGATAAGAATTGCGGGTCCAATACTGGTACAACTAATACTGCTGAAAGCTAGGGAGCATTGAAGCGAAATGATTGGGAAATATTGAAACAGTACTGAATTAAATCGAAACACACTATGCCCACCAGCTTGTCAAGAGGACGTATCAGCAATGCTTCAGGAGCGGTTGATGTTATTAAGTTGAAACTTTCAGCGTGTGTTAAAAGGGAAGATGAAAAAACAAAGTGTTATGTGCATACTACTACTACTACTAGTACTACTACAACAACCATTGCTACTACGCAAGCTGAGGGTATTAGGGTAGAGCTTTCAAGGAGTATTTAGATGGATGCTGAACTAAATCAAAATGATCTATGAGCATGTATATTTTCAAAAAGTTGACAAAGCAGTACCTCGAGAACGGCTTACATTATTAAGTTAGACCTCTATGGGTAAGTTGTGACAGATTTTGAGCTATCTAGAAGGCACTATATATATACTGTTATGTAATATATGCTACAGTTACTGTAACTGATGACGCTCAGGATATTAAGGCGAAACTTTTAAGGAACGCTCAGGAAAGTTGCAATGCAGTGAAAAAAAATGTCTATGCAGGTTTTTAAAATGGCTTGTAAGCAATATTAGTAGTGGGTGCACAATTACTTCCACGAGACCAATACCCCGGATTTCTACAGAACCCAAGAATTCCAACGAGACCCTGTTTTAAAGGCATCCCTACACAAACGGCCAGCTGGTCTTACGTCACATGACACACAACTGTTTTAAATGGTCAGGTGTAATATGGATGAGACAATCTTGTTTCAGTATTAGAAAAGAGGAAAGTAAGAGATGTGGCTGTTAGGGAATGTTTATTTATGTAATAGAGGATGAAGCAATCGTGCGTGACATGTTACATCACAGGGGTGTTTAATAATTGGAGTTGAGGGTAATACATGACTTAGTGAATTTATTGGGAATAGCTTAATGACAGCTCACATCTTACGTAATGTCAGCACACGTCTTACGTAATGACAGTGCACATCTTTTTTAATGACAGCACACACATCACTGTCACATAGTTGCGTTTTTTTCAAGCCATTCCGTTGTTTTCTTTCAAGGTTTTCCTTTTCTCTAATTCTTATGTAAGGGATAATGTTTATGGATGACACATTCCAACGCGATTCATTTCTTCCAGTCTATAAGGGAATCCCTCGCTTTTAGTAGAGGAGGGCACATACGCGGTTGTTACATAATACATTTCTTTGTTTCAGTGCATTTTTTCTCAAAAGATCGTTATATTATAAAGGTTTTTTCTCTTCATTAGGACTCGAAAGATCGATGTCTATCAAATGGAACAACGCCCCCAGATGCCAGAACAAGCAGACTATTTCCAAAATTCTCTTCTGGCTAATATATTCCAGAAACCTCATAGCAAATTCCCATAGGATTTACAGAAGCCTCATAGTAGTTTTGCATGGGATATCTAGAACCCTCATAGCAGATTCCCATAGGAAGGTTTCCAGAAGCCTCATAAAAGATTCCAATAGGATATTAAATGTGCCCTGTTTCAAGGACATGCCCTGTTTTCCTGACCAGGTGTTACGACAATATTTTTATTATGAGGAGAAATCCCCCCTGGATTTTAAAGGTTCAGGTACCCTACAATACAAGCGGTCTCTGTTATAAAAGCTCTTACGTCACATTAAACATCCCCATGGATCCCAAAAACATGCCATGTTTCCACGACACTTTATTTTTAAAATGAACAGTGTAAATAGATGATGTAGTATTGCTTCAGTATTAGAAAAACCTACATTACCCTAAGATTTATCCTAAGCAAGGAATCTAAAAAATCACAGGGTTTTGGGCATACAAAGTTTATTGATAAGAAACGCAGTGAAAATTTGATATCCCAGAAAAGCCACTTAAAAATACGACAAATGTAAAAAAAAACATGAAAAAACCTAACATAGGATAAAATGCAAACAAAAAGATGCGTAAATTAAATAAGGATGGGGGAGCTCCTAGCAGGTAATTTCAGGGCATGAGGGCTGTTCATAAGGGTGAGTTTAAGCCATATTAAGACCTATTTTCAAGAATCCTTAACAAAAATGCGTCGTTTCTTTGACTTGATGTGAATAACGATGATTTTCTAAGATTTATTCCCCTTGAGTCTTCACCAAATTGTAAAGTTCTTTGGCTACCACCTCGAGCTCACCAATCTTGCCAGGTTCAGTTTTCCGTTTTTTTATATATTTTCATCAAAAAGCAACAAGTTTTACATTTCTTGTTAATAAACGAATGAAACCTTCCCACTACGATTATTTGATTTATTTTATTTCATGTTGTAACTTTTACAGAATCTGTTACAATCTTTGGAGGTGTTTCCCCGTTTTTTCAAAATCAAATTTGCTTCCACAGAATACAAAACTTAGATTACAGGAAAAATTGTCGAAGATTTTTTACTGATACTGTGAACAACCAATGATTCTCTAATAATTGACCTGTTGCACGCTTTGGAGGTGTTTCCCCTTAAAAAAAAAATTGCATCAATAGAATACATAACTTAGATTACAGGTAAAATTGCCGAAGATTTTTCACTGGTACAGTGAATAACCAAGGATTTTCTAAGATTTTTCACTGAGTCTTCACGAAATTATGAAGTTCTTTGACTACTACCTAACACTCGTCAATCCTAGCACGTTGAATTTTACATTTCTTCCTATTTTCATCTAAATAGTAACAAATTCTACATTTCTTATGAATAGGCGCGTGAAACCTCAACACTAAGGTTCTTTGCTGTGCTGTATTTGATGATGTAAGTTTTATCTTGACCCGTTAAATTCTTTGGGAGTGTTTCCCCCTTTCTTAAAAAAACAAATTTGCTTCAATAGAATACAAACATTAAATTACAGGCAAAATTGTCGAGGATTTTTTCTGATAAAGTGAATAATCAAGATTTTCTAAGATTTTTCCCCTGACTCTTCACGAAATTATGAACTTCTTTGACTACTACCTCACATTCACCCGTCTTAACACGTTAAATTTTCCATTTTTACATATTTTCATCGAATAAGAAGCAAATTCTCACCCTTTGGGAGTGTTTTCCCCTTTTTCAAAAATTCAGATTTGCTTCAATAGATTATAAAACCCCTAACAAACATGTGGCATCCCCTTAATAATCCCTAGGACATTTTCAACCTTTCTCCTCCAAAAACAAGCATGAGAATTTAAATTAAATACTGTTTTTATTTTAAAAGCGATACTCGGAATTTCATTGATAGAACATGATACTCCAAGCAATTCAGGCCACAGTACCACACTATTACTGCTCTGCGGCACCCTCAACATCAGCTCATTACCTCCAAGACATTTTCATACGTTTCGTGTTAAAATGTTTCAATTCGGTGATTCAAGTTTCGCAAGCCCAGTCTTTCATGATGCTCCACAAATCTTATCGCACCACCACGGTATTACATGCCTGCCCCATGCCATCCATGTGGCATCACCCTTCATCACCCTTGTGGCATTTTCAACCCTTTTCTTCGGAAAATAAGCATGTGACTCTAAATTAAACACTGTTTTTATTATTTGAACAATGGGAAAAGGCATTTCATTTCTAGATCGTGATACTCCAAGAAAATTACGCCACAGTGCCACACTATTTCTGCTCTGCGGCACCCTCTGACATCACATCATCACCTCCAAGACGTTTTGAGACATTTCTTGTTAAAAATTATGCTTCATTCTGGTTACTAAAGTTTTCGCACGCCAAGCCTATCACGATGCTTCACAAAACACCTCAGACCGCCATTGCATTACACTCCTGTCCCCCACCATCTATGCGGCAATCCCCTCATCACCCATAGGACATTTACAACCTTTTTTCCTTGAAAATAAGCTTTTGAATCTAAATTATAACTGTTTTTAATTATTTGAACTGTGGGACTCGGTATTTCATTGCTAGAGCGTGATACTCCAAGCAATTAACGCCACAGTACCACACTATTACTGCTCTGAAGTATCCTTTGATATCAGATGATCATCTCCAAGACATTTTCATACATTTGATGTTACAAAATTATGCTTCAACCCATTGATTAAATTTTCTGCAAGCCAAGCCTTTCATTATGGACCAAAAAATACATCACATCACCATGGCATTACATGGCGGCCCCCTGCTATCCTCGTGGAACCCCCCTCATCACCCCTAGGACATTTTCAACCCTTTCCCTTAGAAAATAAGCTGATGAATCTAAATTTAACACTGTTTCTTTTTTACTTTAACAGCAGGACTCGGCATTTCCTTCCTAGAGTGTATTACTCTAAGAAGTTCACGCCACAGTGCCAGAGAAAACTCAGAATTAAAATGTAACTTTCACTTTTCTTTTGGAAAAAATTCAGAATCGAAGTATAACTTTTATTAATGTTCTACGGAAAAATCAGAACAGAACTTTTTTCTCTCTTTTTTTTTTAGAAAATTCAGAATCGAAGTATAACTTTTCCTTATCTTCTACGGAAAAATCCAGAAGAGAAGTCGAAATTTTTTCTCTTACTTGAGGAAATTCAGAACCGGAGAACATCTTTGAAAAAATCTGATTCAAAGTGTGACTTTTTTCTCTTTTATGGAAAAATTCAGAAGAGAACTTGAACTATTTTTCACTTCTTTGAGAAAACTTAGGATTAAAATGGAGCTTTTTGTCTTCTTTGGAAAAAACTTAGAATCGAAACATACCTTTTTCTTATCTTCTACGTAAGGATTTAGAACAGAACTTTTTTCTCTCTTCCTTAAGAAAATTCAGAATCGAAGTATAACTTTAACTTGTCTTCTACAAAAAAATATAGGAGAGAAGTTGGAATTTCTTCTCTACCTTGAGAAAAGTCAGAACCGGAGTATATTTTTGAAAAAAATTCAGAATTGAAGTGGAACTTTCTCTGTTTTTCCGGAAAAATTCAGAATCGAAGAATAGCTTTTCCTTATCTTCTACGGAAAAATTCAGAACAGAACTTGAAATTACTTTGTCTCTTCCATGAGAAAATTCAGAACTGGAGTGGACTTCATTGTCTTTTTTGAGAACATTAAGAATTGATCTGGAACTTTTTTCCAATGAACAAAAATTTTGTTCTGGTTTTTCCCATTGAAGAGGAAAGGTTACATTTCGCTTCTGGATTTTTTCCAGAGAAGAGAAAAATTCCAGATCGATTAAATTTTTTCAAAGAAGGTAAAAAGTTACACTTTGATTCCAAATGTTTCCAAATGAATTGAAAAAAAAGTTCCAGATCAATTCTGAATTTTCTCAAGGAGGGGAAAATAATTTAAAGTCCTGTTCTGAATTTTTTCGTAGAAAAAAAGGAAATGTTACACTTTGATTCTGATTTTTTTCCAAAGAAAAGAGAAAGTTCCACTTTATATTCTAAGTTTTCTTAAAGAAGTGCAGAAAAGTTCAAGTTTTTCTCTGAATTTTTCCATAGAAGTGAAAAAAGTTTACACTTCGATTCTGATTTTTTTTCAAAGATATACTCCGGTTCTGAAATTTCTCTGGATAGAAAAAAAAGTTCAACTTCTCTTCTGGATTTTTCAGTTGAAGATAAGGAAAATTTATACTTCGATTCTGAATTTTCTCAAGGAAGAGAGAAAAAAAGTTCTGTTCTGAATTTTTCCGTAGAAGATAAGGAAAAGTTATACTTCGATTCTGAATTTTTTTCAAAAAAAGAGGAAGTTAAATTTTAATTCTGAGTTTTCTCAAATTAGTGACGAAAAGTTCAATTTCTCTTCTGAATTTTTCCATAGGAGATAAAAAAGTTACACTCCGATTCTGATTTTTTTTCAAAAATATACTCCGATTCAGAGTTGTCTTAAGGAAGAGAAAAATATATTAACTTCTCTTCTGAATTTTTACGTAGATTATAAGGAAAAGTTATGCTTCGATTCTGAATTACAAAGAAGAGAAAAAGTGCCATTTTAATTCTGAGTTTTCTTAATGAAGTGAAGAAAAGTTCAAGTTCTCTTCTGAATTTCTCCATTGAACAGAAAAAAGTTACACTTCGATTCGGAATTTTTTTCAAAGACATACACCGGTTCTGAGATTCACCAAAGAAGATAAAAATCCCCCATCAGTTCTGAATTTTCTCAAAGAAGAGAAAAAACTTACCCTTTGATTCTGTTTTTTTCCGTAGAAGATAAGAAAAAGTTATACTTCATTCTGAATTTTTTTCAATTCTGAGTTTCAATTCTGAAAGTCCTATTTTAATTTTGAGTTTTCTCCAGCACTGTGGCTAGAATTGCGTTTAGTAAAACGTTCTAGCAATGAAATGCCGAGTCCTACTGTTCAAAAAATAAAAAAGTGTTTAATTTCGGTTCATAAGCTTATTTTTGGAGGGAAAGGGTTGAAAATGTTCTATGGGTGACGAAGGGGGGGGGGGTAGGGTGCCACGTGGATGGCAGGGAGCAGGCCTGTAGTGCCATGGTGGTGTGATGTGTTTCACAGTGATTCATGAAAGGCTTGGATTGCGAAAACTTGAATCATTGGGTTTAACAGCAATTTTTAACAAGAAATATCTGTACTGAAGAACGGTAATAGTGTGGCACTGTGGCTTAAATTGCTTGAAGTATCACGCTCTACCAATTAAATGCCGAGTTCTGCTGTTCAAATAATCAAAACAGTGTTCATTTAGATTCAGAAGCTTATTTTCGGTGGAAAAAGGTTGAAGATGTCCTAGGAGGGATGAAGGTGGTTACGTGGACGGCAGAGGGAGGGCGCGTAATGCCGTGGTGGTGTGATGCATTTTGTGGAACATCATGAAAGGTATGGCTTGCGAAAACTTGAATCACCAGATTGAAGCATAATTTTTAACAAGACATGTCTGAAAATGTCTTGAAGGTGATGATGTGATGTCAGAGGGTGTTACAGAGCGGTAATAGTGTGGCAATGTGTTGGGGTTTGCATAGAGTATCACGTTCTATCATTGAAATGCCGATTCCCGCTGATCAAATAATGAAAAACCGTGTTAAATTTAGATTCACATGCTTATATTCGGAGAGAAAAGGCTGAAAATGTCCTAGGGGTGAAAAGAAGGATGCCACTTGGATGGCAGGGGGAGGAGTGTAATGCCATGGTGGTGTGATGTGTTTTGTTGTGCACCATGAAAGGCTTGGCTTGCAAAAACTTGGATCACCGGATTGAAGCATAAGTTTTAGCAAGAATTGTCTGAAAAATGTCTTGAAGGTGATGATGTTTTGTCAGAGGGTACCTAAGAGCAGTAAAAGTGTGGCACCGTGGTGTGAATTGCTTGGAGTACCACGTTCTAGCAATGAACATCTAGCAGGGCATTTTGTCGGGATCCAGGGGTGTATCATGTGACGTAACAGCATTTATAACAGAGACCGCTTGTATTGTAGGAATTCTGACCCTTTAAAATTCAGGGTAGGGGTGTGTCTTGCCAAAAAATAAACATTGTCGTAACACCTGGTCAGGGGAACAAAACATGCGCTTGAAACAGGGCACATTTAAAATCCTATGGGAATCTTGTATGAGGCTTCTGGAAAGCTTCCTATGGGAATCTGATATGAGGCTTCAGGAAGTCCTATGGAAATCTGCTATGAGACTTCTGGAAATCCTATGGGAATCTGCTATGAGGCTTCTGGAATATATTAGCCAGAACATAATATTGGAAACAGCCTACTAGTCCTGGCATCTGGGGCGCTGTTTCATTGGATGGAAATTGGCCTCTCGACTCCTAATGAAGACAAAAAATCCTTAGAATATAATGATCCTTGGGAAAAAATGCACTTAAATAAAAAAAGGTATTATGTAACAACCCACGTATGTTTCCTGCTCAATTAAAAAGCGGGGATTCCCCAATGGACTCTGAAGACACAGTGCGTGTGGGAATGCGTCATCCATAAACATCCCCCCTTAAATAAAAATTAAATAAAAAAAAAACTTGAAAGAGAAAAATGCCTTGAAAGAAAAAAGGAAACGCCTTGAGTAAAATGCGTCGAAAGAAAAAACGCGTTGAACTCAACGAAAAAAAATGAATTCCCCAAAAAAGTATTATGTGACAGTGATGTGTGAGAATCCCCCAGTAGCTGCGTATCCTAAAATACTAACCCGCTTCCCCATACCCGACCAAGAACTCAGACCACCACCCCCACTCAAGTCAGAAACCGAGTCAGCAATCAAGACGCTCAAACAAGGAAAAGCCCCTGGCCCAGACGGAGTCACCGCTGAACTCATTAACGTCGGATCGGATGATGTAACTTATCTGTACCATGCCATTGTGTTTGCGGTGTGGGAAACCGGCCACGTACCCCGTCAGTGGTGCAAGGCTGCCATTGTACCCATACACAAAAAGGGGTCAAAGAAAGAGTGCAGAAACTACCGTCCGATCAGCCTCACGAGCCATCAGTCACGTGTCCTGACAAAAATCCTACTCCGACGCATTCAAGCAACAACTGCCTTTGCCATTGGAGAATATCAGGCCGGCTTCCGCCCTGGAAGATCAACAATCGATCAGATATTTGTCGTTCGGCAACTCATGGAACGACACATCGAATTCAACCAAGAACTCTACCAACTATTCGTTGATTTCCGTCAGGCATTTGACCTGATATGGCGCGAAGGACTATGGCATATCCTCCTTCACTACGGTATCCCTTATGAGATAGTCCAAATAATCAAGAGTCTGTACGACCAGTTCCAAGGCCAAGTAATAACCGTTAATGGGTTGTCAGAAGAGTTTACAACTTCGTCAGGAGTACTCCAGGGTTGCATCTTATCACCACATCTCTTCAACCTCTTTCTAAATGCCGTTCTGTCGATGATGCAGTCGGAATATGGCGCAACAATAGGAGGGGTGTTAATAGAGAATCTTGCCTACGCTGATGATATTGATGAGCTAGCCAACTCTACACAAGAATTGCAGACACAAGCTGATAAACTCTACGATACCACAAAGCCGTTCGGGATGGAGATCAATGCCAGCAAGACCAAAGTCATGGTAACTACGAGACGTGAACTAGACAACCCGCCCATTATCACCATAGGCGGGAGAAAGGTTGAAACGGTTGATCACTTCCTGTACCTTGGTAGCCTACTCTCCTCAGATAATTGCCATAGCTCTGACGTGAAACGTCGACTTGCACTTGCTAGCTCTAGCTTCCGAAGACTAGCCAACCTCTGGAAAAGTAACCACCTATCCAACAAACTCAAAATGCGCCTATTCAACAGTTTAGTAATCCCCATAGTTATTTATGGATGTGAAACATGGACTCTGAAAACTGAAGACAAAATAAAACTTCTAGCTTTTGAGGTGAGATGCCTCCGTCGCATTTCTAGAATCAAATACACTGACCGAATCACAAATGTGGAAGTACGTCAAAGGCTCCAGTCCACTGAAACCATACTCAATAAAATTAAGAAGCAACAACTGCGCTGGTTCGGCCACGTCAAGCGAATGGAGCCGAGCCGCCTTCCGAAAATCGCCCTTGAAGGATCCCTCCATGGCCTTCGCCCACGAGGCAGACCACGAAAACGATGGATGGAGAACTTCCACTTCGACAACGTCAAGATAGCCCAGTTATCACGTACCGCACCAGATAGAGCAATGTACCGAGCCCTTACGCATGAGCTAGCAAGAGGAGTGGCCCCAAAACGTCCCACGAGGATGGCCGGGACCTAAGTAAGTAAGTAAGATGTGTGAGCTGTCAATATATAATATGTGCGCTGCCATTACTTAAAATGTGCGTTGACATTACGTAAGGTATGAGCTGTCATTAAGTTATTCCCAATAAATCCTATAAGTCACGCATTACCCTCAACTCCAATTACTAAACACCCCCTGTGATGTAACACGTCACCCACGATTATTTATTTTTCAGGTCAACTTGAGGAGGTATAAAACTAATTTAAATAATGCTATTTGTTTTACGATTAACGATTCTTGAAAATTTTTTTCCCAACATACAAATTGCAAGCTAAACTGTTGATTCTCATAGAAAAAAAGAACCAAAAAGATATGAAATATTATTTTCTTTTTCCATGAAAAAGACAACTTCAATAAAAACGAACAGAAATTGTTTTAAAAAGCTTTTGCACAAAACACATTCCTCAAAGAAAAGTAAAGAGCTCCATTAAACCAAAAATGAGCAAAACTAAAATCAAATAGTCTTCCAAGTGTAAAATTACCACAAATCACTATCAATCAATAAATGAAAGCGTAAACAACTAGAAATTACAATAAACAACCGAGTCAAACTCAAAACTAGCAGAAATTAATATGTGTAGGGCTAACAACCCCCTTGCATTTTCAAGACCTCAATATAATTTGCACTTTATTTAAAGCAAAATACATTCGTAATGTTTTCATTTTTTTTACTTTAATAAACAAAAAATTATTAAGACTAATAAGGAATAAATATCAATATATGTAATATTAAACTGACAATTCTTGTTAAATTTTTCTTTCCAGCAAAGTAGGCAACTTATGGGCTATTTTATTGCCAAATATTGTACTAGTTTTAACTATATTATCGTACCTACGAAATTGCAGCAATCTATCATCTATTTCTGCTTTTACCAACTTTGGCATTAGTGTGTGGTAATAAAAGTTCTACATTCTGCATTCGACTTTCTTTATTTGTTTCTGCAGCTTAGGGACTGTTTCGGTCATGACACATAAGCTTTATCTAGCCCCACTTGTTCATTGTCTTAACAAGATTTACTTTTGACTTCTTTTGAGACTATTGGAAAATAAGGAAATTAATTTCCGACATTAATTTCATCAGTGGGAATTAAAGCCACGAGCCCCATGGGGATAAGAGCAAGTTAGTGCACACGCTACGCGTTTGCTTTGACAGTTGCCACCGTTTAAAGAGATGAGAAGCAAACTTTAGAAAAATTAAAATGTAGGTTATTTACTTATAAAATAGAAATAAAAGGAACAAATGCTAAAATCGAGAATTTTAGATAGGTAGAGGGGCCGGCCGGAATCGCCCTCTGTATAAGCTCCTGAATAAGGGCACATACTGTATTACAGAAATAATTGTTCCAAGTGATACATCAGAAATGTTATAAAATAGATTTATCTTTGGTACTTTCCCATTATGTGGACACCTATAAAAGTCAAGTTTGGTTAATGCTAATGAAATAAAACAAAATAGGATGAATATATAACAGTTTATTAGCAAATTTGGGCTATATATTTGCACATTAGGGGTGGGGGGGGGGTTGTAAGGCATTGCATAAATTAAATATGTAACCTAACCTAACCTAGGTACATTTTTCTCCCCATAACCCCCCCCCCCCCCCGAAAAAAAGACAGTTTAAATATTGTAAATTCAATGAGAAACCACCCTCTTCGATCAATTTAGATTACAATTACCCGCTTTACGAGTCTCCATCACTGCGCTCATTCGACTGTCTATAGCCGAGGTGTCCACATAATGGGAAAGTACCCTATCTGTTTAGCATTTGATCCCTCTGGAAGAACATATTGACCCCATCCCTCTGCCTTGATGTAAAAGACGCCATTTCAAGAAGAGCCAAATGGTGTCATTGATCGATTAATTTCGTCACTTCAGACACTAAACTTGAATGTCATAAGACAATTTTGAGGAACTTTGCCATCTTTTTAATACATTACAGGGGGAAAAAATTATATAGCACTTACAACATTCATTTTTCATAAAATGATTCTGTCACTTTGCCAACCGGCTTAAAAATACTCGAAACTTTTCTGACTTTTTCCACATATTAAGCGGTAGTATTCTTTAATGTTTGTCAAACTGTTCATTGCATTGAAGGTTTTTAAAGAGTTATCTTTGACAATATGAGCCAAAACTTTAAGAAATGGAATATTACTACAATTTGGACGTAATAACAATCTGCTTTGTTGTTTCAGAATATACTAAAACATAAAATCGCGAAGAAAGGAAGAAAACGAGGACAATTAACAGCCAGTGAAAAAATCGAAAAATTATGCAAATATTTCGATCAACACCTCCGCTTGACCGTCCTCAGTGCAGAATAAAACGGATAAAATATAAAAACCAAACCTTAGAATAAAAACACAAACTAAAATTGGACGACCCTTTCTTAGTATTGGTGAAAGGTTACCCTTTCACCGTCAGTACAAGGGTTGCAAGTTATGCCCTGGGGGCATATAAGGTTTTGATAGAAAGTGTGGTCATAGAAACTTTGGAGGGGGCTCATTGGCCTGGTAATCAGAAGTTCTAGTGCTCTTTTTAAGAGTCAAAGTGATCAGAAGGAAGCTACCCTCTCCCCACACAAACACACGTCGTATTGTCCCGAGATACATATAAGAGAAATTTTGAGATAGCCATTTTATTCAAAATTGTCTAAATATAATATAACAAGGCTTTTGGTGTTGAAACAAACCCCAGAGCTGGGATGCAAGGGTTGCAAGTTAGGCTCAGGGGGTATTTAAGGTTTTTGTGGAAGGGATAGTTGTATAAACCTTAGATGATACCAATTTGGTTAAAAATTGGAAGTTCTAGTTCTCCTTTAAGAGTCAAAAGTGATGGAGGGAAGTTAAGCCCCCCTCCTGACTACCCTTCTTTACAAAACGAATCTGATTAAAATTGTAAGATAGCAACTTTGCTCAAAATAGTCCAAAAAAATGCCTCTAGGGTTGACACAACCTCCCAGTGCCCTGGGATAGGATTGTAAGTCGTACCCTCGGATCATTTAGTGTTTTTATGAAAGGATGGTCGCATAAACTTCAGATGGAGCTTATTTGTTTTGAAACTGAAAGTAATAGTGCCCTTTTTAAGAGTCAAAGTGATTTGAGAGCAACCAGCCCCCCCCTCCTCACGCTCATAATTTCCCCAAAGACATCCAATTAAAATTTGTAGATAGCAATTTTGTTCATTTTAGTGGAAGGGTCCAAAAATTATGTATTTGAGGAAGGAACCCCGCCCCCACAGCTATCAGGGCAAGGGATCTAAGTGTTACCCCTGGGGCATATAAGGTTCTTATAGAAAGTTGGTTGTATATACTTTGGAGGAGAATATTGGACTGGTAATCTTAATTTATAGTGCCCTTTTTAAGAGGCAAAGTAATCAAAAAGCAGCTACCCCCCAACACGTCGTGTTTTCTCGAAATACGTCAAATAAAAATTTTTGAGACAGTCATTTTTTCAAAATAGTCCCAAGATCATATAACAAGGCTTTTGGGGTTGATACTACTACTATCTACTACTACCACTACTATCACTAAAACTCCTACTTCTGTGGTGAGTACTACCAAGGCTGAGGATATCGAAAAAAATATCTGAGGAAACTTTGAGGGGAGAGTTGAACTAAATCAAAATATACTATGTGTATAAATATTGCTGATACAGGCGTATTAGCAATATTTTTCGAACGGCTTCGAATATCAAGAGGAAACTTCAGGGGTATAATGAGTGGGATGTTCAGTTGAACAAAAGGCAAAATGTACCTGCTACTACTGCTATTAATGCTGCTGCTACTGTTGTTACTACTTATAATAATGCGCTATTACTACTACTGCTGTTCCTACTAATTTGATTAGATTTTCAAGTTGAGTCAAAACAATATTTATATTTTTTTTATAAAAGCACGCTCCACGCAATATATAGATTTGAGGATTTTTTCATCATGAGACTTAATTATCCCTTTGATTTTTTTAATTGAGTTTGTACAAATTGGACTTAAACTATAAGTTGTATATCCAATTTTCAAAACCTGTGCAAGGTATGCAGCTATGGCTTTAGTTTTGAGAATTGAGAGCAGAGAGTTCTAGGGAAGCGAAATTCTTAAAAGCCAAGTCTGATATTAAAACAAAACAAAACCGCTAAAATTTATAATCTAGATTTATAAGCAAGATGACAACAATCACATTGCCAAAGCAAATCAAGATTTGATAAAGAATCTTAAAGCACATTTTTGAAATTGTTGTAATGAAAAACCTTGTACTAAGTAAAAAAAAAACTCTGGCAAGGAAGGGAGAATCCCTAAAAATCTGTCATCACAAAATCTATCAAAAAAGGTTTGGTTCTCACTGAAACGTGGTGCGACAATACAAGGATACTATTGCGCTTTTAGGGGCTCCAATACCTATACTATCTCTTTGGAAGACAGAAGAGGGAGGAAAACCTAAGCTATTTTGCCCAGGACATCTACCAGAGTGGGTTTTCAGAATTCAAGTAAACTTGGCGAAAAACTATGACTTGTTTCCAAGTTGTGGATTTTCCAAAGTCTTGATGTGACATAACATTTCTAACATTTCTCTTTAACCAAAAACAGGCAAAAGTAACGTAAAGTCGATTTGACATCAGTAGGTTCGAAGAAAATATCGGTTGAAAAGTAGTTATAAAACTTGTCTACAAGAAGATTCGGATGGGTTTTGAAAACTAAATATAGCAAATTTTTCATTGGTTTAAAAAGCAGAATACGTCATTTTGTCCAATTTTAGGCTAACTTTGCAATGTTGCAATAGCCCTGTTGTAATTTTTGTTTAACAGTCATTGAAGTTGCAGGCTGAAAGTGAAAATCATACTTTAAGGGATATAAGGCTAAACAGAATATATTTTTAAAGCCCATCCTCCTATCCCTTGCAGCCTTCACCTGCAAACAAAATTTAGGTATCAGCTTGACCCTAGGAACAATTTTTGAAGTTTTGGAGTCATTAAGAAAGCCAAGATCGAACATACCGCCTTTTTACGTTTCAAAACTTAATCTGTGAACAAAGAGCGATTTTGTATAACTTAAGGCATTTTCCCTTGGCCTGCCTGGGTAATACCATCCCTGGAGTTGTATATATTGGACTTTCCGTGGATTATGAGCAACAAGGATATCCGAAAATATTGACCCAGTGCCATGATGGGTGGATGTAGAGGGGATTTAAGGGATTCCCAAAAAAAAAAAAATAATAAAAACTGGTTTCCCTCAAGTCTCTCTTAGTCAGAGGCAACGATGTAGCGCTTCCTGTAGTAAAGGCCATACGGCCCCAATGTTTTATTATTTTTTTTCCAGAGGCACTTCATATGGAAGGGGTCGTCGTAGAAACTTCAAAAGGGGCTCATTCGATGGGAAATCGACAGTTCTAGGGCCCTTTTTAAAAGTCGAAAAGGATTGGAGGGCAACTAGCCCCCCACGCCCATCATACCCCAAACACATCCAATCAAAATTTTGAGATAGCCATTTTGTTCAGCGTAGTTGATTTCCAGATAGAAAATATATTTTTGAGGAGGACACTCCCCCACAACCCTCAGGGCAAGGGTTTTAAGTTATGCCCTGCGGGCATATAAGGTTTTTATAGAAGGCCTTGTCGTGGAAACTTCAAAACAGGCTCATTCGACTGGAAATTCGAAGGGCTAGTGCCCTTTTCTAACAGTCGAAAGTGATTGGAGGGCAAATAGACCCCCCCCATGCCACTCATTCCCCCAAACACATCCAATAAAAATTTTGAGATAGTCACTTTGTTCAGCGTAGTTGATTTCCAGATAGAAAATATATTTTTGAGGAGGACACTCCCGCACAAACCTCAGGGCAAGGGTTTTAAATTATGCCCTGGGGGCATATAAGGTTTTTATAGAAGGCGTTGTCGTAGAAACTTCAAAACAGGCTCATTCAATTGGAAATTCAAAGGGCTAGTGTCCTTTCTAATAGTCGAAAATGATTGGAGGGCAAATAGCCCCCCCCCCACACGCCCATCATTTCCCCAAACACATCCAATCCAAATTTTGAGATAGCCTTTTGTTCAGCGCAGTTGATTTCCAGATAGAAAATATGTTTTTGAGGAGGAAACTCCCCCACAACCCTCAGGGCAAGGGTTTTAAGCTATGCCCTGGGGACATATAAGGCTTTTATAGAAGGTGTTGTCATAGAAACTTCAAAAAAGGGTCATTTGATCGAAAATTCAAAGGGATAGTGCCTTTTTTAGTAGTCGAAAGTGATTGGAGGGCAACTAGCCCCCCTACGCCTATCATTCCCCCAAACACATCTGATCAAAATTTTGAGATAGCCATTTTGTTCAGCGTAGTTTGATTTTTAGATAGAAAATATATTTTTGAGGAGGACAATCCCCCACAACCCTTAGGGCAAGGGTTTTAAGTTATGCCCTGGGGACATATAAGATTTTATAGAAGGCGTTGTCGTAGAAACTTCAAAAAAGGCTCATTTGATTAAAAATTCAAAGGGCTAGTGCCCATTTTAACTGTCGAAAGTGATTGGAGGGCAACTACCCCCCACGCCCATCATTCCCCCAAACACATCCAATCAAAAATTTTGAGATATCCATTTTGTTCAGCGTAGTTGATTTCCAGATAGGAAATATGTTTTTGAGGAGGACACTCCCCCACAACCCTTAGGGCAAGGGTTTTAAGCTATGCCCTGGGGGCATATAAGGTTTTTATAGAAGGTGTTGTCGTAGAAACTTCAAAAAAGGCTCATTCGATTGGAAATTCAAAGGGCTGGTGCCCTTTTTAATAGTCGAAAGTGATTGGAGGGCAACTAACCCCCCCTCCCACGCTCATCATTCCCAAAAACACATCCAATAAAAATTTTGAGATAGCCATTTTGTTAAGTGTAGTTTATTTCCAGATAGAAAATATGTTTTGAGGAGGACACTCCCCCACAACCCTCCAAGCAAGGGTTTTAAGTTATACCCTGGGGAAATATAGGGTCATTATAGAAGGTGTTGTCGTAGAAACTTCAAAAAAGGCTCATTCGATTGGAAATTAAAAGGGCTAGTGCCCTTTTAATAGTCGAAAGTGAATTGAGGGCAACTAATCCCCCTCTCATGCCACCTTTTCCCCAAACGCATCCAATCAAAATTTTGAGACAGCCATTTTATTTAACGTAGTTTTTAATTCTGGAAATTAGGTCTTTGAGGATGACAACTCCCCCACAGCCCTCAGAGCAAGGGTTATAATTTCAGGATTCTCTGAATACTTCCCATTATTTCTTATGGAAGGGATGCTCGTATAAACTTTAGAGATGGCTCATTTGATTGGAAATTGAAAGTTCTTGTTCACTTTTTAAGAGTCAACAGAGATTGGAGGGCAACTAGCCCCCCTCCTCCATGCCCTAAAAGCATCAGATAAAAATTTTGAGGAAGACATTTTCTTAAAATACTAGGGCCATACTGTAAATGCCATAGTAAAGGCGTAGTAAAGGCCATACGGCTCCAATGTTTTATAATTTTTTTTCCCAGAGGCACTTCATATGGAAGGGGTCGTCGTAGGAACTTCAAAGGGGGCTCATTCGATTGGAAATTTTGTTCTATTGCCCTTTTTAATATTCAAAAACGATTGGAGGGCAACTAGCCCCCCTTCACGCCCATCATTCTCCCAAACAAATCCAATCAAAATTTTCGAGATAGCCATTTTTTTCAGCGTAGTTAAATTTCAAATAGAAAATATATTTTTGAGGAGGACACTCCCCCAAAACCCTCAGGGCAAGGGTTTTAAGTTATGCCCTGGGGGCATATAAGGTTTTTATAGAAGGCGTTGTCGTAGAAACTTCAAAACAGGCTCTTTCAATTGGTAATCCAAAGGGCTAGTGCCCTTTATAATAGTCAAAAGTGATTGGAGGGTAAATAGCCCCCCCCCCCACGCCCCTCATTTCCCCAAACACATCCAATCAAAATTTTGAGATAGACATTTTGTTCGGAGTAGTTGATTTTCAGATAGAAAATATGTTTTTGAGGAGGACACTCCCCCACAACCCTCATTGCAAGGGTTTTAAGTTATGCCCTGGGGGCATATAAATAATCAAACAGTCATTAAATAAACAATCAATGTAAACAAACATACAATAGATATTAATATAAATTAATAAATAAATTTAGTGCCTTTATTAATGTAAATTAATAAATAAATTTCTGCTGGGTGGAATTTAACGCGGGGAATTATCAGCAGGAAAAGAAAATGTTCTTTGATGGGGGAGGAATTTCCCAGGAGTGGGTTTTCCAAATGTGAATTATTCAGGGAGGGGACGACTAAACCCATTCGATAATATTCTAAATTTTACATCTGAAAGTAACGGGAATAAAGAATCAATGGAAATGTCAGAGATAGCACTTCAGGTTCCTTTAGACGATTTTGTTCGTGTCTTTTGAAAAAAGACATTTCCAAAAGACAGATTATTTTCATTTGTATTACTTTCTCTGTGGCTGCTCAATTATGCATGTGAGGGGGGAGACTTCCCCCCACCACTGTCTACACTAAGGTTTCAGTTTTTATCTCAAGGCTTAAAATGAACGCAATGCGATAAAAGTATAACTCAAAATAACATATATAGAATAATATATGCACATAACACGGAACTATTAATCAAAATTGCATATTATGAATTGAGGCTCACCCAAATGATGGCCCAGGGGGCTCACCATTCCACAATCTATGAAATCAATCCTGCAATAACTGAAATTATAAAGTATTTTTGTGTATTTTAACGTCTTCCACAACTCAAACGGTCCAACATTCTACAGCCCAATGAGTCTGTCTAATCTCCTAAATGGGGAACGGAGAAGATAGGTGAAGTTCCGCCCCGTATTGGATGAGTCTCCAACCTCACTCTCCTCCTCTCCTACTGTCTATGCTAAGGTTTTCTTCTTTATGCCAAGTACGCCACCCCCACCCCAAAGACCTTAATAAGGTAAAGTTTTGTATGGGAAGAACGCATAGTAATCTCTTATATATCTATTAAGGTTAATACATACTCTGTGATAGATACATAATTGCTTTGGCACACAAAATCCTATTAAGGTCAATTCCAAACAGTCGTGATCCCTTTGTGTCTGCAAGTGAAATGGTCTAAACCCCCTTAATGGAACTATTTTTTCAATCCATTCATTGTTGTCAATCGCTGTCCACAAGTTATGCAAGCTGTCTATTGTTAATATATAAGGTTTTTATAAAAGAGGTAATCGTATAGACTTTGAAAAAAGCATCATTCGATTTAAATTGAAAGTTCCAGATCCGTTTTTTAAAGTCAAAAATAATCGGAAAGTAAGCAACCCCCCCCCCAAGCCACAAAAACTTGTAACTTTTTGCAATAAGAAACGAACAAAAATTAATTAAAAAAAACTTTCCGAAAAATAAGTTTTTCAAAGAAAAGTAAAGGCCATTTTAAACTTAAGCTCAGAAGATACAAATACCTGTTAAAATTCAAACTCAAAACGACCAGAAATTACTATTAAAGAATAAATGAAACCCAAAACGAACAGAAATTAAATAAACAATCATAGCAAAAAACATACAACAAGTAATAATATAAATGAATAAATAGATCTTAAAGCGAGTAATGCTTAGATTGAAAAAGAAAATCAAGCTTAAAACGAAAAAAAATATTTTGCTATTAAAGTATAAATGAAACTTAAAACGAACAGAAATTAAATAAACAATCAATGCGAACAAACATACAATATATATTAATGTAAATGAATAAATAAATCTTAAAACGAGTGAAGCTTAAATTGAATATGCAAAACAGGTAACTTCGAACTGAACGAGCCCTTTCCCAAGTTCGTATGGTCACCTCCACCAAAGAAGCGGCCGAGGAGAAAACAAGGAAGACACTTTACAATTTTTTTTTTAAGTTGACGCTGTGACCGGCCCAAATATAAACCCCGAGTGGGACACCCCCCTCGCTCAAATTATAAACCGCTTTACTTTTAAAAGTAAAGTATATTATAGCCTATTGACCTATGTATAACTAAGATACATGTTTTAAGCACGATATGTAGGCTATTTATATATGGATATAAATACCCTTTTTTTGGTATTGAGTATTAGTTTTAGCTAGTTTTTTTTTCAGAAATCGCTCAATGGTTGAAAATACGTTAAAAAAAATCTAATGTTAACTAATAAAGTAGTCAAACACTTATATTGCATTTTTTCTCAACTAGGCGTCTAAAATTATGCTTTATTTTTGCATATATTTCTTCATTTTTTTTTCCTTCCCGATGTTTTAAAGCCTTCAACAACCACTGTTCATTTTTTTCTGTTATTGTTTTATTCTCTCGCTATCTCATTTTGCTAATTCTAATATTTCTTCTTTCGTAGGTACGTCTTCTGTATACGGCAGATCGAATCCTGGAGATTTCCATAAGCCATGTAAGTTTCTATCTTTTCTACCCACTAGAATTAAGCTATAAAAGAACTACTGTTTCAAGCCTACAAAACATTTAAAACTATCAACCATATTTATTTGTCATCAAAAAGTTCGTGGTAACGAACTCTAAGTAAGGAACAACCCGGCTCAGTAGTAACCGAAACTCTAAAAAACGAAATTTTGATACCAATAGATACATCAAAAGAAAAGATTTTTATGCTGATGTCAAATATATACGTTTCATCAAGTTTAGTTTTACCTATCAAAAGTACCGTGCCTGAGAAAAATTGCCTTATTTTTTTAAAAAAGTTGGAACACCCCCTAAAAGTCATAGATCTTTAATGAAAATCGCACCAAAAGATTCAGCGTATCAGAGAACCCTACTATAGAAGTTTCAAGCTCCTATCTGTAAAAATGTGGATTTTTTTTTTTGCCAGAAGAAAGATCACGGATTCGTGTTTATTTGTTTTTTTTTTGTTTTTTTGTTTTTCCCAGGGGTAATCGTATCAACCCAGTGGTCCTAGAATATCGCGGGATGACTCATTCAAATGGAAATTAAAAGTTATAGTGCCCCTTTTATGTTACCAAAAAATGGAGGGCAACTAGGCCCCCACCATCGCTCATTTTTTCCCAAAGCTACCCAATCAAATTTTTGAGGTAGCCATTTTTTTTCAGCATGGTCGAAAATACAATAAATATGTCTTTTATGATGACTTAATTCCCCAAAGTCTCCGGGGTAGGTCTACAAGTTTTGAGCTTGCCCCAATGTTTACATATAGTATTGGTTATTGGGAAGCATACAGAAGTTTTCAGAGGAGATTTTGTCTGGTAGTTGGGGGAGGGGGTGGGGTGGGTCGGGGAGGATCTTTACATAGAGGAAGCTTTAATTGGAGAAGGAACATTGCTGTGAAGGGGGGGGGAGGCTTTCCCAGCATTATTAAAAAAAGATCAGAAATTAAATAAGAAAAAACGAAAAAATTCGACTGAAAGTAAGGAGCAACATCAAAATTTCAAACGAAGACAAATTATTACGTACATGATTGGGTTCGTCCCTTATTCATTACCTTGCTCTTTACGCTAAAGTCTTCTTTTTGTACTTTCATCAGAGCTATTTATTCTAATTAACGGCCTTTGTGATTAAAGGGTCATTCTTAAAGAATTGAAACAAAATTTGAACTTTGTCATAAAGAGCGAGGTATTGACTAGGGGGCGAACCCCCTAATATACGTAATAAAAATATACGAATATAGAAGTTCGTTACGTGAGTTAATTCGTAAGTTACGTCAGAACAAAATTTTGAGAAAGCCATTTAGCCAAAAAAAGTAAAATTAATATGCAACTTTCATTTCAATTATTCATGTACAGTGAGCCAAAACCAAAGCTGCATTAATTCAACAACGTTCAGAAATTAAATAAAAATAAAAACTAGTTTTTGTAGCTGAAAGTAAGAAGCGGCATTAAAACTTAAAATAAACAGAAATTATTCCGTATTTGAAAGGGGCTGTCCCCTCCTCAATGCCTCGCTCTTTACGCTAAAGTTTGACTTTGTCTCACAGCTTTATTTTTTAAAACGATGGAAAACTTTAGCGTAAAGAACGAGGCATTGAGGAGGGGACAGCCCCTTTCATATAAGGAATAATTTCTGTTCGTTTTAAATTTTAATGCCGCTCCTTACTTTCAGTTAAGAAAAACGTTTTTTTTTATTAAATTTCTATTAAGCTTAGAGTAAAGCGTAAGTTAAACGATAACAGTCGGAAGTTATGAGGGCAGTATCAAGTAAATTCCCACTTCCAGCTTGGACTGAAGCCCTATTCATGAGGCTTCAGTCACCATTCACAAAGGTACCCGCTTTCCCTCTTCATAGTTTTGTATAAGTACTCATAGGTACACATCGATAGTTGATTTCTCAAACAGTGTCATTCAGATGAAGCTATTACATTACTATATATAATAGCTATGCTTTTGAAAGCATTGAACTGATTGACTACAACATAATTTTCGCTAGTGTTTCTCTGCGGTTGCAATTTATAATTAGATGGTTTATAGTTACTCTCAGATGATTTGCTTGATAGTATTTTGACACTGCTTAGGCAACAAGCTTTAATCTGCAAAATAACATGGAAGAAATCGGCAGTTTTCTTTGGTGTGATTCGTTTTCAAATGGTTCGGGCGCTGAAACTGTACGTTTACACTCGAGTTTTCTTCTTCCAGTATCACAGATTTGATGATGATCCTTAGTAAAGATAAGCAGCAAAAAACTTAATCGTTACTATTCTTCTCGGAAAAAAGAACTTCGAAATACAAACTTTTGTAAATAGACGGGAATTTTTGTACATTTTCTGTGTATTTGTCTATGGTTAATTTAAAGCTGAAATTTCCGAAGGCTAACTACCTCCCGGGAAGTTATGACGTTGGTAGACTCCAGGATGCGAATTTGAGAGAAACTTTCCAGGAGCAGTTGAATATTAAACTTCAGAGTTTAAAATTTGATAATGTGGAAGATGGGTGGAATAATTTTAGAAAACAATTTGTGAAATTGCTGATGGTGTCTTAGGGAAGAAAGTTAAGAGTTCAGCTAGGAATATTAGTGAAAAAACTTTATTTTTAATAGAGAGGAGAAAGGGCTTGTACAAGAATTAATCTGAGTTATAGATCATATGAAAACAGAAGGAATATAAAGAAAGTGGAGAAAGTATTAAAATATAAACTAAGGAGGTGCGAAGTGGACGCCATACATAAAATTGTCGAGGATCCGGAAGATGCAGCTAGACGGCATAATAGTAAAACATTGTATTGGCATGTTAATAAATTGAGAGGGAGTAGTCAATCCGGACTTTTCCCAGTAAAGATAGGAACGGGGCCACAATTAGTGATGAGGAAAGAGTTAAAAAAATATAGGTAGAACATTTTGAGAATATGCTAAACTGAGATAGAGTTGCAGGAAAAGGTATCGAGGAAAATGAAAAAGCTTGTGATATCTTGGATGTGAAGAAAGATTTATTTTGTGAGGAAGAATTAGCGGCAGTACTAAAAGGATTAAAAAAGATAAAGGCACCTGGTGCTGATAGTGTGGTAAATAAGTTTCTTAAATATGATGGCTTTGGGGTCATAAATAAGTTATTGAAGATTATGAATATGATTTTTGAAAAATGGGGAAGTACCTAACGATTTTTTTTAAACCTTAATTAAACTCAGCCATTTTGACGACGACCTGTAGCACGTCCACCGACCATCCAAAGGACCTGTTTACGGTAGCCCACTGCAATGTACGAGGTCTCAGATCTAAGTTTGACCAGTTCCAACATTTATTGAACTCGGTCAAGCCATCTATCATGTGCATCAATGAGACCAATCTAAACCAAGAAATTCAGAGCAGTGAGGTTGCCACACAGGGATACACGCTCCTCAGGCGGGATCGAGAGCGTACTGACGGCGCTAAATACGGAGGAGGAGGTGTCGCTGTTTATCTACAGAGCCATATACCTTATTCATGCCTGAACATACCAGATTCAGCAGGCGAAGAAGCTCTGTGGGTCAGGGTGACCCTCCCAAATAAATCCGTGATTGTCGGTACCGTGTATAACCCTCCAACTTACCAGATTACCAGCTACCTTGAAACCTCCCTTGAATATATTCGGGGCAAGTACGCTAAGTCTGCCATTATCCTTCATGGAGACTTCAACGTCCATCATAGCGTGTGCCTTCGCAGCAAAAATACTGATAGGGAAGGGTCGGATTTGTATGATCTATCTCTCTCTTACGGGCTGGAACAACTTGTCGATTTCGACACGTATCACGGCCCAAACGGATCATCTTGTCTTGACCTATTCCTTACAGATCACCCTGACTCCTTTAAGGTAGACGCTCATGCTTTCACCAGTGACCACGTTGCCGTCGTTGCACGTGGAAACCTACGTATTCCGCCTCCAGTAAAGCATGAACGAACAATCTGGCTATACAAAAGAGGTGATTGGGACGGTTTGAGAAACACTCTTTTTTCTCAGCAGTGGAGAGCCTTCCTCCTGGAAGGCCCAGAGAAAGCTGCAGATAAGTACCAGCAGGCCATAGTTGACTCTGTCGAAAAGCATATCCCTTCAAAGCGGATCCAGGTGTCCAGTAAGGACAAACCTTGGTTCAACGCCCAGTGTAAGAAGACAATCCGAGCAAAGCAAAAGGCACACAAGCGATGGCTACTTTCGAAGAGCGAAGAGGACAGAATTGCATTCATAAATGCGCGCAAAGATGCAGTTCGAGCGATCCGGCAGTCCCGGGTTCAGTATAAGGAGAAATTCGCCACCAAACTTCAACTTGCTTCGGCAAAGAGTTGGTGGAAAATTGTCAAGGAGGCTTTACCGTCGTCCAAGGGGACCGCAATTCCTTCTCTCCAGAGTAACGGGACAGTGGTACAAGATCCACAGGCAAAGGCTGAAGCTCTTGCTAAGGTTTTTGCCGAATTCTCGAATCTAGACGATGACGGTAGAGAAGTGCCAAAATTCTCCGACCGAACCGACACTGTCCTGGAACGCGTAAATTTTTCTGCTCCCAAGATCCTTCGCATTCTGCAACATCTGGATGTGACCAAAGCCACGGGTCCTGACAACATACCAAATGTTGTCCTCACATCCTGCAGTGCCGAACTAGCTGGACCCTTGTCATTGCTTTTCCGGCTGTGCTTTTGCTCCGGAACCTTCCCACGACAATGGAAGTCCGCCCATGTTATACCTACTCTAAAGCCAGAAGGCGATCCGACGAGCGTGGGCTCCTACAGGCCTATTAGCCTTCTCTCCTGTGTTGGCAAAGTCTACGAGAGCGTCTCCAATAAAACACTTCTTCAGTACCTGGAATCAAATGACCTTCTAGGGGATCGCCAATATGGATTCCGCCGGAAACGCTCAACATTAGACTGCCTAGTGGCCCAGTATCAGGAGTGGATAGAACTACTGGCAATGGGATACGATATCAGGCTACTATCCTTCAACATTGCGAAAGCTTTTGACAGAGTATGGCACCGTGGCCTGCTAAAGAAACTCTATGTGTATGGTGTTTGCGGATGTCTGTTAAAAGTGATTGAGAGCTTTCTTTCCGATCGTTCACTGCGGTTTGTTCTTGACGGGTTTATTTCCCGCGAATATCCAGTGAAAGCAGGGTTATCCCAGGGCAGTGTCTTGGGACCTACGCTCTTCCTTATCTACATAAACGACTTGGGAGACAACCTCGCAAACCCTCTGAATCACTTTGCCGACGATACCACGACACACTCAGCCGTCCCTAAACACGAAGACCCAACACAAGCCTCCCTTTCCCTACAGATGGATCTTTTGAAAATTGAAAAGTTGTCTGATGCATGGGTGATCAACTTCAATGCATCGAAAACAAAGGAGCTTCTAATTATCCGATCAAAGGTGCCACGTGAACACCCCAGTTTCATCTTCAAAAATGAAGCTATAAAGAGAGTCGACGAGCTTCGTCTACTGGGGATTCATTTCTCCACCGATCTCTCTTGGAACAACCACCTTGATCGGGTGAGAACCTCCTGCGCAAGAAAGCTGGGAGTTACTCTTCGCTGCAAAAACCTTCTTCCATCAAGCTCGATCATCCCACTCTACAAGTCTTGCATAAGACCCATAGCTGAATATGGATGCCCGCTATTTGCTGGTGCTCCGAAAACGCTGTTGGCACCACTTCAGAAGATCCAGAATAGGGCAAATAGGGCGGGCTGCGCCTCTACACAAAAATTGCTCCAACCTCTAAATGAAAGGTTTGATGTAGCGTCGATGGCTGTTTTCTACAAGTACATGAATTTCCTCCCTCAGACAAGCTCTCTCGAATTGTGCCCCCCTTTTTCCAGCCGACAAGGCAGACACGAAGGCACACAGCTCGGTCCATTATCTAAAGGAGGATACGCCGAAAACCGAGTACTTGAGGAACAGCTTCATCCGGCGTTGCACTTCTATCTGGAACGATCTTCCTGGGGATATTATCCCTGCAAATCCCTCTGTTGACACCTTCAAAAGAAGGTTCAATAGACTTTTAAAACCTCGAGGCCATTGAAAGAGGTAAATGAATAGCGGCATATCAGATACTTTGAAGTACCTGGCGCCGTGAATATTGGAATAAAAAAAAAAAAAAAAAAAAAAAAAAAAAAAAAAAAAAAAAAAAAAAAAAAAACACTTGTATGAGAAAGGTGATGAGATTGAGTCTGATAATTATCGAGGCATTAGTCTGGTCTTTGTAGCTAGTAAATAACTTAGTAATATGATACTTTATGGACTGAGAGATGCTGTAGATAAAGTTTTTAAGAGAAGAACAGTGCGCTTTTAGACCAGGTAGAGGATGTGTCGACCAAAGTTTCACTCTTAGGTTAATAGTAGAGAAGTGCCTGAGTTGTCAAACACCTTTGGTCCTCAATTCTGTAGATTATGAGCAAGCGTTCGATTCTGTTGATAGAAGAGCTTTAGAAAAGGTTTTATCCTTGTATGGTATACCAGGGAAATACATCAAAGTTATTAGGGCTATATACGAGAATAACAATGCTGCGGTTAAGGTAGGAAATGAGGTTAGCTGCTGGTTTTGTATTAAATCAAGAGTTAGGCAGGGTTACGTTCGATCCCCCTGTATATGGATCATTTTGATGGACTTTGTCTTAAGGACAACAGGAAAGGTAATGGGACACCATGAAATCAAATGGGAGGAAAAAACTCTCCTGGACTTAGATCATGCTGATGATTTAAGCATCCTAGATGAAAGTGTCAGTAAAATGAATAAACTTCTAGAGGTTTTGCGAGTTCAGGGTGCTAGAATAAGTTTGAATATTGATATTAAGAATACTAAGTCACAAAAAATAGGAATAAGTGAAGATGAAAAGGTCACGTTGGGTAACAAAAAGATTGATCGGGTGGGCAGCTTCACTTACCTTGGTAGTATATATTAATAAAGACAGTGGGAGCAGTGAAGATGTTATTAGTAGTTTAGTCAAGGTTCAGAGTGTTTTTTCATAGTTAAAAAAAAGTTTGGAAGAATAGAGAGATAAGTCTGCAAACCAAGATTAGAATATTAGAGGTTTGAAAATTAAATGTTAAGAATACTAAGTCACTAAAGTTAGGAATAAGTGAAGATGAAAAGGTCACGTTGGATAACGAAAAGATTGATCAGGTGGGTAACTTCACTTACCTTGTTTGTATCATAGGCAGCGCGCTAGTGCTGCATAAGTAAAGAAAAATGTTGCCACAATGTGTTATTTTTTTTCCTCCATACCCGGGCATTCCGTATCGAAGGAGTTGTCGTAGAAACTTCGAAGAGGACTCATTCGGTTGGAAATTGGAGTGGCTAGTGCCCTTTTTAATAGTCAAAAGTGATTGGAGGGCAACTACCCCCTCCCCCCTCACTCCCATCATTCCCCCAAACACATCCAATCAAAATTTTGAGATAGCCATTTGGTTCAACGTAGTTGATTTCCAGATAGAAAAAATGTTTTTGAGGAGGATACTCCCCCACAAACGTCGGGACAGGGGCTTTAAGTTATGCCCTGAGGGCGTATAAGAACGATGTTGGCACAATGTACTGTATATTATTTTTTCCCTTTAAAGCAGGGCACTTCATATGGAAGGGGTCGTCGTAGAAACTTCAAAACGGGCGCATTTGATTGGAAATTGAGAGTTCTAGAGCCCTTTTTAATAGTCGAAAGTGATTGGAGAGCACCTAGCCCCCCCCCCCCTAAACGCCAATCATTCCCCCAAACACATCCAGTCAAAATTTTGAGATAGCCATTTTGTTTAGCGTATTGATTTCCAGATAGAAAATATGTTTTTGAGGAGGACACTCAACCACAACCCTCAGGGCAAAGGTTTCAAGTTATGCCCTGGGGCATATATTCCAGATAGAAAAGGGCTCATTCAACTGGAAATTAAAAAGGGTTAGTGCCTTTTTTAATAGTTGAAAGTGATTGGAGAGCGACTAACTTTTAATAGTTGAAAGTGATTGGAGAGGGACTAACGCCCCTCTCGAGCCCACTATTTTCCCAAACACATCCAATCAAAATCTACGTAGTTGAAAGCTCTTGAAAATAGGTAGTTTAGGATGATAACCCCCTCAGAGCCCTCACTGCAAGGTTTGTGAATTATTCCCTGGGGTATATAAAGTTTATATAGAAGTTGTTACAGAAATTTCAAAAGGGCTCGTTCAATTCAAATTGAGAGGGCTACTGCCCTTTGCAATAGTCGGAAGAGATTGGAGGGTAACTAACCCCTCTATCACGCCTACCATTCCTCTTAACACATCCAATCAAAATTTTCAGATAGCCATTTTGTTAAATGTAGTAGAAAGTTCTAGAAATTTGGTCTTTGACAATAACATCCCCCCCCCCTCCAGCACTCAGGGCAAGGGTTGTAAGTAATGCCCTGGGGGCATATAAGATTTTTATTGAAAGTTTTGTCGTAGAAACTTCAAAAGGGCTCATTTGATTGGAAATTGAAAGGGCTAGGGCCATTTTTAATAGTTAAAAGTAATTGGAGAGCCACTACCGCCCCTCTCAAGCCCACCATTACCCCAAACACATCCAATCAAAATTTTGAGATAGCCATGTTGCTTAACGTAGTTGAAATTCTGAAATTTGGTCTTAGAGGATGACACCACCCTCATAGACCTTAGGGTAAGGGTTCTAATTTATGCCCTGGGGGCATATAAGGTGTTTAAAGAAAGCGTTGTCGTTTCCAAAAGGGCTCATTCAATTGGAAATTGAAAGGCCTATGTAAAGAACCATGTGGGCACAATGTGTTTTTTTTCTCCATACCCGGGCACTTCGAATCGAAGGAGTTGTCGTAGAAACTTCGAAAAGGGCTCATTAGATTGGAAATTGAAGTGGCTAGTGCCCTTTTTGATAGTCAGAAAGTGATTGGAGGGCAACTAGCAACCCTCCCCCACGCCCATCATTCCCCCAAACACATCCAATCAAAATTTTGAGATAAACATTTTGTTCAGCGTAGTTAACTTCCAGATAGAAAATATCCTTTTGAGGAGGAAACTCCTCCACAACCCTCGGGGCAAGGGTTTTAAGTTATGCCCTGAGGGCATATAAGATCAATGTTGACACACTGTACAGTTTATTTTTTTTTTCTTTAAAGCAGGGCACTTCGTATAGAAGGGGTCGTCCCAGAGACTCCAAAAGGGGTTCATTCGATTGGAAATCGAGAGTTCTAGTGCCCTTTTTAATAGTCAAAAGTGATTGGAGGGCAACGAGCCCCCCTCCCCCACGCCCATCATTCCCCCGAACACATCCAATCAAAATTTTGAGATAGCCATTTTGTTCAGCGCAGTTGATTTCCAAATAGAAAATATCTTTTTGAAGAGGACACTCCTCCACAACCCTCGGGGCAAGGGTTTTAAGTTACGCCCTGAGGGCATATGAGTTTTATATAGGAGGCGTTGTTGTAGAAACTTCAAAACAGGCTCATTCGATTGGAAATTCAAAGGGCTAGTGCCCTTTTTAATAATCAAAAGGAATAGCCCCCCCCCACGCCCAGTATTCCCCCAAACACATCCAATCAAAATTTTGAGACAGGTATTTTGTCAGCGTAGCTGATTTCCAGATCAAAAATATCTTTTTGAGGAGGACACTCCCCCACAACCCTATGGGCAAGGGTTTTAAGTTATGCCCTTGGGCTATATAAGATTTTTAATAGAAGGCGTTGCCATTAAAACTTCAAAACAGACTTATTCGATTGGAAATTCAAAGGGCTAGTGCCCTTTTTAATAGTCGAAAGTTATTGGAGAGCAACTACCCCCCCCCCACGCCCATCAGTCTCCCAAACCCATCCAATCAAAATTTTGAGATAGCCATTTTGTTCAGCGTAGTTAATTTTCAGATAGAAAATATGTTTTTGAGGAGGACACTCCCCCACAACCCTCAGGCAAAAGTTTTAAGTTATACCCTGGGGGCATATAAGGTTTTTATAGAAGGCGCTGTCGTAGAAACTTCAAACAAGCTCATTCATTTTGAATTCAAAGGGATAGTGCCCTTTTTAATAGTTGAAAGAGATTGGAGAGCAATTAGACCCCCACGCCCATCATTCCCCCAAGCAATCCAATCAGAATTTTGAGATAACCATTTTGTTCAGCTTAGTTGATTTACAGATACAAAATATGTCTTTTAGGAGGAAGACTCCCCCACAACCCTCAGGGCAAGGGTTTTAAAGTTATGCCCTGGGGGCATATAAGGTTTTTATAAGAAGGCGTTAAATAGAAACTTCAAAACAGGCTCATTCTACTGGAAATTCAAAGGGATAAATCCCTTCTTAATAGTCGAAAAGTGATTGGAGGGGAACAAAACCCCTCCCCCCCACGCCCATCATTCCCCCAAACACGTCCAATCAAATTTTGAGATAGGCATTTTTTTCAGCGTAGTTCATTTCCAGATAGAAATATATTTTTGAGGAGGACACTCCCTAACAGCCCTCAGGGCAAGGGTTTTAAGTTTTGTTCTGGGATATATAAAGTTTTTATAGAAGGCATTGTCATAAAAAGTTCAAAAGGGCTCATTTGATTGGAAATTCAAAGGACTAGTGCCCTTTTGAATAGCAGAAAGTGATTGGAGGGTAACTACCCCCCCCCCACGTCCATCATTCACCCAAACACATCCAATCAAAATTTTGAGATAACCATTTTCTTTAGCGTAGGCTAGTTGATTTCCAGATAGAAAATATGTTTTTGAGAAGGACACTCCCCACAACTCTCAGGGCAAGGGTTTTAAGTTATACCCTGGGGGCATATAAGGTTTTATAGAAGGTCTTGTCATAGAGACTTCAAAAAAGGCTAGTTCGATTGGAAATTCAAAGGGCTAGTGCCCTTTTAATAGTCAAAAGTGATTGGAGGGCAAATAGCCCCTCCCCCACCCCCATTCTTCCCCCAAAGACATCCAATCAACATTTTGAGACAGCTATTTTGTTCAGCTTAGTTGATTTCCGATAGAAAATATGTTTTTGAGGAGGACACTCCCCCATAACCCTCAGGATAAGGGTTTTAATTTATGCCGTGGGGGCATAGAAGGCGTTGTCGTAGAAACTTCAGAAAAGGGCTCATTCGATTTGAAATTCAAAGGGCTAGTGCCCTTTTTAATAGTCAAAAGTGATCAGTAATATTTTGTTGTTGCTGTTGTTTAGACCAGGGCACTTTATATCGAAGGAGTTGTCGTGGAAACTTCAAAAGGGGCTAATTTAATTGAAAATAGAAAGAGCTGATGTCCTTTTTGATAGTCAAAGGTGGTTTAGGGCAACTAATCGCCCTGCCACTCCCACCCTCCCATTTGCCCTTTATGTTTAAAAACTAAATTTTGCCTTAAGATTAATCAAAATGCACTGTGATAATGCTAATTCCCAATAAGGCATCTCAGCAGTATCCCAACAACGACTGAGGGTACTATGTTCTTTACTGAAAGAATACAAATGAATTTGCATTGTCAGCTTAATATACATTTACTGATATTTAGTAATCAAAATGTTAAAATTATATGATTCATTAAAGTTATAAACGAAAAAACATTTATATTTTCTTTATGAAGTGCAAGTTTTGTTCTGGCCTTGGGAAGACATAGGGGTTTTGCGCCCAACTTATGTTAATTTCTGCTCGTTTTGAGTTTGACTCGGTTATTTATTGTAATTTCTGTTCGTTTTGGGTTTCATTTATTTATCGATGCTGATTTATGGTAGTTTCGAGCTTGGTAGATTATTTGATTTTATTTTTGCTCATTTTTTGTTTAATGGAGTTCTTCACTTTTCTTTGAAAAACTTGTTTTGTGGAAAAAGTTTTTTTAATTAATCATAGGCAGCGCGCTAGCGCTGCCTAAGTAATGAATGTTGTGGGCACAATTTGTTTTTTTTTTCTCCATACCCAGGCACTTTGTATCGAAGGAGTTGTCGTAGAAAGTTCGAAAAGGGCTCATTCGATTGCAAATTTGAGTGGCTAGTGCCCTTTTTAATAGTCGAAAATGATTGGAGGGCAACTAGCCCCCTCCCCACGCCCATCATTCCCCCAAACACATCGAATCAAAATTTTGAGATAGGCATCATGTTAGCGTATTTGATTTCCAGATAGAAAATATCTTTTTGAGGAAGACACTCCCCCACAACCCTCAGGGCAAGGGTTTTAAGTTATGCCCTGGTGGCATATAAGGTTTTTACAGAAGGTGTTGTCGTAGAAACTTCAAAACAGGCTCATTCAATTGGAAATTCAAAGGGCTAGTGCCCTTTTTAATAGTCGAAAGGGATTGGAGGGCAACTAGCCCCCCCACGCCCAGAATTCCTCCAAACACATCCAATCGAAATTTTGAGACAGGAATTTTGTCAGCGTAGCTGATTTCCTGATCAACAATATCTTTTTGAGGAGGACAATCCCCCACAACCCTATGGGCAAGGGTTTTAAGCTATGCCCTGGGGCAATATAAGGTTTTTAATATAAGGTGTTGTCGTAAAAAAAATTAAAACAGGCTCATTCGATTGGAAATTCAAAGGGCTAGTGCCCTTTTTAATAGTCGAAAGTGATTGGAGAGCAACTAGATCCCCCCCACGCCCATCATTAACACAAACACATCCAATCAAAATTGTGAGATAGCCATTTTGTTCAGCGTGGTTGATTTCCAGATAGAAAATGTGTTTTGAGGAGGACACTCCCTCATAACCCTCAGGGCCAGGGTTTGAAGTTATGGGGGCATATAAGGGTCCCTGGGGGCCTATAAAGTTTTTATAGAAGGCTTTGTTTGTAGAAACTTCAAAACAGGTTCATTCGACTGGAAATTCAAAGGGCTAGTGCCCTTTTTAACAGTCAAAAGTGATTGGAGGGCAACTACCCCCCCCCCCCACGCCCATCATTCCCCCAAACACATCCAATCAAAATTTTCAGATAGTCATTTTGTTCAGAGTAGTTTATTTTTAGATAGAAAATATGTTTTTTGGGGAGGACACTCTCCTACAACCCTCAGGGCAAAGGTTTTAAGTTATGACCTGGGGGCATATATGTTTTTATAGAAGGTGTTGTCGCAAAAACTTTGAAACAGGCTCATTCGACTTGGAATTCAAAGGGCTAGTGCCCTTTTTAATAGTTTAAAGTGATTGGAGGGCAACTGGACCCTTACGCCCATCATTCCCCCAAACACATCCAATCAGAATTTTGAGATTGCCATTTTGTTCAGCTTAGTTGATTTACCGATAGAAAATATGTCTTTTAGGAAAAGAATCCCCCACAACCCTCAGGGCAAGGGTTTTAAGTTACGCCCTGGGGCATATAAGGTTTTTATAAGAAGGCGTTAAAGTAGAAACTTCAAAACAGGCTCATTCGATTGGAAATTCAAAGGGCTAAATCCTTTCTTAATAGTTGAAAGTAATTGGAGGAGAACTAGCCCCTCCCTCACGATCATCATTCCCCCAAACACGTCCAATCAAAATTTGAGATAGCCATTTTGTTCAGCGTAGTTGATTTCCAGATAGAAAATATGCTTTTGAAGAGGACACTCTCCAACAACCCTCATGGCAAAGGTTTTATGTTATGTCCTGGGATATATAAAGTTTTTATAGAAGGTGTTGTCATAGAAACTTCAAAAAGGGCTCATTTGATTGGAAATTCAAAGGGCTAGTGCCCTTTTTAATAGTATAAAGTGATTGGAGGGCAACTAGCATCCCCCCCCACGTCCATCATTCACCCAAACACATCCACTCAAAACTTTGAGATAACCATTTTCTTTAGCGTATGATAGTTGATTTCCAGATAGAAAATATGGTTTTGAGAATAACACTCCTCCACTACTCTCAGGGCTAGGGTTTTAAGTTATGCCCTAGGGGCATATAAGGTTTTATAGAAGGTCTTGCCATAGAAACTTCAAAAAGGCTAATTCGATTTGAAATTCAAAGGGCTAGTGCCCTTTTTAATAGTCAAAAGTGATTGGAGGGCAACTAACCCCCCCCCCCCCCCCACTCCCATCATTCCCCCAAAGACATCCAATCAAAATTTTGAGATAGTCATTTTGTTCAACGTAGTTGATTTCCAGATAGAAAATATTTTTTTGAGGAGGACACTCCCCCACAAACGTCGGGACAGGGGTTTTAAGTTATGCCCTGAGGGCATATAAGAACGATGTTGGTAGAATGTGCTGTATATAATTTTTTTCCTTTAAGCAGGGCGCTTCATATGGAAGGGGTTGTCGTAGAAACTTCAAAACGGGCGCATTTGATTGGAAATTGAGAGTTCTAGAGCCCTTTTTAATAGTCGAAAGGGATTGGAGAGCACCTAGCCCCCCCCCCAAAAGCCATCATTCCCCCAAACACATCCAGTCAAAATTTTTAGATAGCCATTTTGTTCAACGTAGTTGATTTCCAGATAGAAAATATGTTTTCGAGGAGGACACTCAACCACAACCCTCAGGGCAAAGGTTTCAAGTTATGCCCTGGGGGCATATATTCCAGATAGAAAAGGGCTCATTCAACTGGAAATTAAAAAGGGTTAGTGTCTTTTTTAATAGTTTGAAAATAATTGGAGAGCGACAAACGCCCCTCTCGAGCCCACTATTTTCTCAAACACATCCAATCAAAATCTACGCAGTTGAAAGCTCTTGAAATTAGGTCGTTTAGGATGATAACCCCCTCAGAGCCCTCACTGCAAGGGTTGTAAATTATGCCCTGGTGGTATATAAAGTTTATATAGAAAGTTGTTACAGAAATTTCAAAAAGGGCTCATTTTATTGGAAAATGAATTTGCCCTTTTTAATAGTCGAAAGTGAGTGGAGAGTAATTAACTTACGCCCATCATTTCCCCAAAAATATTCAGTCAAAGTTAGTAATAGCCATTTGTCAACGTAGCTGAAAGTTCTGGAAATTATGTATTTAAAGATGACAAACCCCCCAGAGCCCCAAGGGCAAAGGTTGAAGTTCTGCCATGGGGAATATAAGGTCTTTATAGATGGAGTTTTCGTAAAACTTCAAAAGGGGCTCATTCAATTTGAAATTGAGAGGGCTATTGCCTTTTGTAATAGTCCGAAGAGATTGGAGGGTAACTAACCCCCCTATCAGGCCCACCATTCCTCTTAACACATCCAATCAAAATTTTCAGATAGCCATTTTGTTAAATGTAGTAGAAAGTTCTAGAAATTAGGTCTTTGACAATAACATCCCCCCCCCCTCCAGCACTCAGGGCAAGTCTTGTAAGTAATGCCATGGGGACATATAAGATTTTTATTGAAAGTTTTGTCGTAAAAACTTCAAAAGGGCTCATTTGATTGGAAATTGAAAGGGCTAGGGCCATTTTTATTAGTTGAAAGTAATTGGAGAGCCACTACCGCCCCTCTCAAGCCCACCGTTACCCCAAACACATCCAATCAAAATTTTGAGATAGCCATGTTTGTTTAATGTAGTTGAAAATTCTGAAAATTCGGTCTTAGAGGATGACAACCACCCTCATAGACCTTAGGGTAAGGGTTCTAATTTATGCCCTGGGGGCATATAAGGTGTTTAAAGAAAGCGTTGTCGTTTCCAAAAGGGCTCATTCAATTGGAAATCGAAAGGCCTAGTGCCCTTTTTAATAGTCGAAAGTGATTGGCAGGCTTGACATTTTCATAGGCAGCGCGCTAGCGCTGCCTAAGTAAAGAACTATGTGGGCACAATTTGTTTTTTGGTTTTTTTTTCTCCATACCCGGGTACTTCGTATCGCAGGAGTTGTCGTAGAAACTTCGAAAAGGGCTCATTAGATTGAAAATTGAAGTGGCTAGAGCCATTTTTGATAGTCAGAAGTGATTGGAGGGCAACTAGCCACCCTCCCCCACGCCCATCATTCCCCCAAACACATCCAATCAAAATTTTGAGATAATAATTTTGTTCAGCGTAGTTAACTTCCAGATAGAAAATATCTTTTTGAGGAGGACACTCCTCCACAACCCTCGGGGCAAGGGTTTTAAGTTATGCCCTGAGGGCATATAAGATCAATGTTGACACAACGTACAGTTTATTATTTTTTTCTTTATAGCAGGGCACTTCATATAGAAGGGGTCGTCCTAAAGACTCCAAAAGGGGGTCATTCGATTGGAAATCGAGAGTTCTAGTGCCCTTTTTAATAGTCAAAAGTGATTGGAGGGCAACGAGCCCCCCTCCCCACGCCCTTCATTCCCCCAAACACATCCAATCAAAATTTTGAGATAGCCATTTTGTTCAGTGTAGTTGATTTCCAGATAGAAAATATATTTTTGAGGAGGATACTCCCCCACAACCCTCAGGGTGAGGGTTTTAAGTTACGACCTGGGGGCATATAAGGTTTTTATAGAAAGCGTTGTCGTACAAACTTCAAAAAAGACTCATTCGAATGGAAATTCAAAGGGCTAGTGCTCTTTTTAATACTTGAAAGTGTTTGGAGGGCAACTAGCCCCCCCCCCCACGCCCAGTATTCCCCCAAACACATCCAATCAAAATTTTGAGACAGGTATTTTGTCAGCGTAGCTGATTTCCAGATCAAAAATTTCTTTTTGAGGAGGACACTCCCCCACAACCCTATGGGCAAGGGTTTTAAGTTATGTCCTGGGGCTATATAAGGTTTTTAATAGAAGGCGTTGTCATTAAAACTTCAAAACAGGCTTATTCGATTGGAAATTCAAAGGGCTATTGCCCTTTTTAATATCCGAAAGTGATTGTAGAGCAACTAGCCCCCCCCCCCCCCACACGCCCATCATTCTCCCAAACCCATCCAATCAAAATTTTGAGATAGCCATTTTATTCAGCGTAGTTTATTTTCAGATAGTAAATATGTTTTTGAGGATGACACTCCCCCACAATCCTCAGGGAAAAAGGTTTTAAGTTATGCCCTGGGGGCATATAAGGTTTTTATAGAAGGCGCTTTCGTAGAAACTTCAAAACAAGCTCGTTCGATTTGGAATTCAAAGGGATAGTGCCCTTTTTAATAGTTGAAAGAGAATGGAGGGCAACTTGACCCCCACGCCCATCATTCCTCCAAACACATCCAATCAGAATTTTGAGATAACCATTTTGTTCAGCTTAGTTGATTTACAGATAGAAAATATGTCTTTTAGGAGAAGAATCCCCCACAACCCTCAGGGCAAGGGTTTTAAGTTAATCCCTGGGGGCATATAAGGTTTTTATAAGAAGGCGTTAAAGTAGAAACTTCAAAACAGGCTCATTCTATTGGAAATTTAAAGGGCTAAATCCCTTCTTAATAGTCGAAAGTGTTTGGAGGGGAACTAGCCCCTCCCCCCACGCCCATCATTCCCCCAAACACGTCCAATCAAAATTTTGAGATAGCCATTTTGTTAAGCGTAGTTCATTTCCAGATAGCAAATATGTTTTTGAGGAGGACACTCCCCAAAGGTCCTCAGGGCAAGGGTTTTAAGTTTTGTTCTGGGATATATAAAGTTTTTATAGAAGGCGTTGTCATAAAAAGTTCAAAAGGGGCTCATTTGAATGGAAATTCAAAGGGCTAATGCCCTTTTTAATAGTAGAAAGTGATTGCAGGGTAACTACTCCCCCCCCCCCCACGTCCATCATTCACCCAAACTCATCCAATCAAAATTTTGAGATAACCATTTTCTTTAGCGTAGGCTAGTTGATTTCCAGATAGAAAATATGTTTTTGAGAAGTACACTCCCCCACAACTCTCAGGGCAAGGGTTTTAAGTTACGCCCTGGGGGCATATAAGGTTTTATAGAATGTCTTGTCATAGAGACTTCAAAAAAGGCTATTTCGATTGGAAATTCAAAGGGCTAGTGCCCTTTTTAATAGTCTAAAGTGATTGGGGGGCAACTAGACCCCCCCCCCTACCCCCATTCTTCCCCCAAAGACATCCAATCAACATTTTGAGACAGTTATTTTGTTCAGCGTAGTTGATTTCCAGATAGAAAATATGTTTTTGAGGAGGACACTCCCCCATAACCCTCAGGGTAAGGGTTTTAATTTATGCCCACGGGGCATATAGTATTTTCATAGAAGGCGTTGTTGTAGAAACTTCAAAAACAGCACATTCGATTGAAAATCTAAAGGGCTAGTGCTCTTTTGAATAGTCGAAAGTAATTGGAAGGCAACTAGCCCCACGCCCATCATTCCCCAAACACATTCAATAAAAATTTTGAGATAGCCATTTTGTTCAGCGTAGTTAATTTACAGATAGAAAATATGTTTTGAGGAGGATACTCCGCCACAGCCCTAAGGGCAAGGGTTTTAAGTTATGCCGTGGGGGCATATAAGGTTTAATAGAAGGCGTTGTCGTAGAAACTTCAGAAAAGGGCTCATTCGATTTGAAATTCAAAGGGCTAGTGCCTTTTTTAATAGTCAAAAGTGATCAGTAATATTTTTGTTGTTGCTGTTGTTTAGACCATGGCACTTCTTATCGAAGGAGTTGTCGTGGAAACTTCGAAAGGGGCTCATTTAATTGAAAATAGAAAGAGCTGATGTCCTTTTTGATAGTCGAAAGTGGCTTAGGGCAACTAATCCCCCTTCCACTCCCACCCTCCCATTTGCCCTTTATGTTTAAAAACTAAATTTTGCCTTAAGATTAAATCAAAATGCACTGTGATAATGCTAATTCCCAATAAGATATCTCAGCAGTATCCCAACAACGACTGAGGGTATTATGTTCTTTACTGAAAGATTACAAATGAATTTGCATTGTCAGTTTAATATACATTTACTGATATTTAGTAATCAAAATGTTAAAATTATATGATTCATTAAAGTTATAAACGAAAAAACATTTATATTTTCTTTATGAAGTGCAAATTTTGTTCTGGCCTTGGGAAGACATAGGGGTTTTGCGCCCAACTTATGTTAATTTCTGCTCGTTTTGAGTTTGAATCGGTTATTTATTGCAATTTCTGTTCGTTTTGGGTTTCATTTATTTATCGATGCTGATTTGTGGTAGTTTCGAGCTTGGCAGATTATTTGATTTTATTTTTGCTCATTTTTTGTTTAATGGAGTTCTTTACTTTTCTTTGAAAAACTTATTTTGTGGAAAAAGTTTTTTTAATTAATCATAGGCAGCGCGCTAGCGCTGCCTAAGTAATGAACGTTGTGGGCACAATTTGTTTTTTTTTTCTCCATACCCAGGCACTTTGTATCGAAGGAGTTGTCGTAGAAAGTTCGAAAAGGGCTCATTCGATTGCAAATTGGAGTGGCTAGTGCCCTTTTTAATAGTCGAAAGGGATTGGAGGGCAACTAGCCCCCTCCCCACGCCCATCATTCCTCCAAACACATCCAATCAAAATTTTGAGATAGGTATCATGTCAGCGTAGCTGATTTCCAGATAGAAAATATCTTTTTGAGGAGGACACTCCCCCAAAACCCTCGGGGCAAGGGTTTTAAGTTATGCCCTGGGGGCATATAAGGTTTTTATAGAAGGCGTTGTCGTAAAAACTTCAAAACAGGCTCATTCAATTGGAAATTCAAAGGGCTAGTGCCCTTTTCAATAGTCGAAAGGGATTGGAGGGCAACTAGCCCCCCTACATCCAGTATTCCTGCAAACACATCCAATCGAAATTTTGAGACAGGCATTTTTTCAGCGTAGCTGATTTCCTGATCAACAATATCTTTTTGAGGAGGACATTCCCCCACAACCCTATTGGCAAGGGTTTTAAGTTATGCCCTGGGGCAATATAAGGTTTTTAATAGAAGGCGTTGTCGTAAAAAATTTAAAACAGTCTCATTCGATTGGAAATTCAAAGGGCTAGTGCCCTTTTTAATAGTCGAAAGTGATTGGAGAGCAACTAGACCCCTCCACACGCCCATCATTCCCCAAACACATCCAATCAAAATTTTGAGATAGGTATCATGTCAGCGTAGCTGATTTCCAGATAGAAAATATCTTTTTGAGGAGGTCACTCCCCCACAACCCTTGGGGCAAGGGTTTTAAGTTATGCCCTGGGGGCATATAAGGTTCTTATAGAAGGTGTTGTCGTAGAAACTTCAAGACAGTCTCATTCAATTGGAAATTGAAAGGGCTAGTGCCCTTTTTAATAGTCAAAGGGACTGGAGGGCAACTAGCCCCCCTACACCCAGTATTCCTCCAAACACATCCAATCGAAATTTTCAGACAGGTATTTTTTCAGCGTAGCTGATTTCCTGATCAAACATATCTTTTTGAGGAGGACACTCCCCCACAACCCTATGGGCAAGGGTTTTAAGTTATGCCCTGGGGCAATATAAGGTTTTTAATAGAAGGCGTTGTCGTAAAAAATTTAAAACAGGCTCATTCGATTGGAAATTCAAAGGACTAGTGCCCTTTTTAATAGTCGAAAGTGATTGGAGAGCAACTTGACCCCCCCCCCCCCCCCACGCCCATCATTAACACAAACACATCCAATCAAAATTTCGAGATAGCCATTTTGTTCAGCGTGGTTAATTTCCAGATAGAAAATGTGTTTTAAGGAGGACACTGCCCCACAACCCTCAGGGTCAGGGTTTTAAGTTACGGGGGCATATAAGGGTCCCTGGGGGCTTATAATGTTTTTATAGAAGGCATTGTTTTAGAAACTTCAAAACAGGTTCATTCGATTGGAAATTCAAAGGGCTAGTGCCCTTTTTAATAGTCGAAAGTGATTGGAGAGCAACTAGACCCCCCCCATGCCCATAATTCCCCCAAACACATCCAATCAAAATTTTCAGATAGCCATTTTGTTCAGAGTAGTTTATTTTCAGACAGAAAATATGCTTTTGTGGAGGACACTCTCCAACAACCCTCAGGGCAAAGGTTTTAAGTTATGACCTGGGGGCATAAGAGATTTTATAGAAGGTGTTGTCGCAGAAACTTCGAAACAGGCTCATTCGATTTGGAATTCAAAGGGCTAGTGCCCGTTTTAATAGTCGAAAGTGATTGGAGGGCAACTGGACCCTTCCCACGCCCATCATTCCCCCAAACACATCCAATCAGAATTTTGAGATTGCCATTTTTTTAGCATAGGCTAGTTGATTTCCAGATAGGAAATATGTTTTTTAGGAGAACACTCCCCCACAACCCTCAGGGCAAGGGTTTTAAATTATGCCCTGGGGGCATATAAGGTTTTTATAAAAGGTGTTGTCGTAGAAACTTCAAAACAGGCTCATTCGATTGGAAATTCAAATGGCTAAATCCCTTCTTAATAGTTGAAAGTGATTGGAGGAGATATAGCCCCTCCCCGACGATCATCATTCCCCCAAACATGTCCAATCAAAATTTGAGATAGCCATTTTGTTCAGCGTAGTTGATTTCCAGATAGAAAATATGCTTTTGTGGAGGACACTCTCCAACAACCCTCAGGGCAAAGGTTTTAAGTTATGTCCTGGGATATATAAAGTTTTTATAGAAGGTGTTGTCATAGAAACTTCAAAAGGGCTCATTTTAATAAGGGCCATTTTATTCCACGCAGTTGAAAGTTTTGGAAATTAGGTATTTAAGGATGACAACCCATCCCCCCCACAACCCTCAGGGTAAGTGTTTCAAGTTATGCCCTGGGGGCATGTAAGGTTCTTATTCAAATTGATGTTGTAAAAACATCCAAAAGGGCTCATTCAATCGAAAATTGAAAGGGCTATTGCCCTTTTAATATTCGCAGGTGATTGAAGGACAACTAAACCCCTCTCACACCCACTATTTCCCCAAGCACATCCAATAAAAATTATGAGATATCCATTTTGTTCAACATATTCAAAATTCTGTAAATTGGGTCTTTTAGGATGATAACCCCATCAGAGCTTTCAGTGCAAGGGTTTTAAGTTATGCCCTGGGGGCATACGAGGTTTATATAGAAAGTTGTTGTAGAAATTTCAAAAGGGGCTCATTTGATTGAAAATTGAAATTGCCCTTTTTAATAGCCAAAAGTGAGTGGAGAGTAAATAACCTCCCCATCTTACGCCCTCCATTTCCCCGAACACATTCAATCAAAGTTTAGAGATAGCTATTTTGTTCAACGTAGTTGAAAGTTCTGGAAATTATGTATTTAAGGATGACAAAACCCCCAGAGTCCCCAGGGTGAAGGTTGTAAATTATGCCCTGGGGGCACATAAGGTTTTTAATGATAGAGACTCTATGATAAAAACTTCAAAAGGGGCTCATTCAATTGGAGATTCAGAGGACTAGTACCCTTTTTAATAGTTGAAAGTGATTGGACGTTAACTAACCCCTCTCTCACGCCCACCATTCCCCCAAACACATCCAATCAAAACTTTTAGATAGCCATTTTGTTCAACGTAGTAGAATGTTCTGGAAATTGGGTCTGTGAGGATGACAACCCCTCCGAGCCCTCAGGGCGTGGGTTGTTAGTTATCCCCTGGGGACATATAAGGCTTTTATTGAAAGCGTTGTCGTAGAAAGTTCAAAAGGGCTCATTTGATTTGAAATTGAAAGGGCTAGTGCCTTTTTTAATACTTGAAAGTCATTGGAGATAGACTAACGCCCCTCTCACGCCCACCATTTTCCCAGACACGTCCAATCAAAATTTTGAGATAGCGATTTTGTTTAACGTAGTGCAAAGTTCTGGAAATTAGGTCTTAGAGGATGACAACCACCCTCACAGTCCTTAGGGTAAGAGTTGTAATTTATGCCCTGGGGGCATATAAGGTGTTTATAGGAAGTGTTGTCGTAGAAACTCAAAAAGGACTCATTTGATTGGAAATCAAAAGTCCTAGTGCCTTTTTTAATTGTCGAAAGTGATTGGAAGGCTTGACATTTTTATAGTAAAGATCGATGTGGGTATAATGTATTATTTTTTTGTTGTTGTTGTTGTTTAGACCAGGGCTCTTTTTATCGAAGGAGTTGTCGTAGGAACTTCGAAAAGGGCTAATTCGATTGAAAATAGAAAGGGCTGATGCCCTTTTTAATATTTGAAAGTGATTGGAGGAAAACTAATCCCCTCCCACACCTACCCTCCCATTTGACTTTTTGTTTAAAAACTAAATGTTGCCATAAGATTAAATCAAAATGCTCTGTGTTAATGCTAATACCCAATAAGGCATCTCAGCAGTATCCCAAGAACAACTGAGGGTTTTATGTTCAAACTTTTGGGGCTGCTTCTGCTCTTAAAATTTAACCAAATCAAAATAGCGTAAGTGTATCCAAGCTATCAAAGAAAGTAAACAGATTTTTTTGCGAATGGTCTCAAGTTTTTTATTTCAGGTCATCTAGAGGAGGTATGACGAGGTATCTGATCTTAATATTTAACCAAATTAAAACAGCGTAAGTGTATCCAAGCTATCAAAGAAAGTAAACAGATTTTTTTGCGAATGGTATCAAGTTTTCCATTTCAGGTCAACTAGATGAGGTATGAAACTAAATTAGACACTTCTATTTGTGTCCAGATTACAATAAATAACCGAGTCAAACTCAAAACCAGCAGAAATTAACATAAGTTGGGCTCAAAACCCCTATGCCTTCCCAAGGCCAGAACATAATTTGCACTTTACTGAAAAAATAAAAATGAATGTGCAATGTCAGTTTAATATACATATACTGATATGTAGTAATCAAAATCTTAATATTATTTGATTTATTAAAGTTATAAAGGTAAAAACATTTATATTTTTTTCAGTAAAGTACAAATTATGTTCTGGCCTTGGAAAGGCATAGAGGTTTTGAGCCCAACTTATGTTACTTTCTGTTCGTATTGAGTTTCATTTATTTATCTTATGATTGGGGAAAACTTATTTTGTGGAATTTTTTTTTAAATTAATTATTAGTAAAGACAGTGGGAGCAGTGAAGATGTTAACAGTAGTTTAGTCAAGGTTCAGGGTGTTTTTTCACAGTTAAAAAAAAGTTTGGAAGAATAGGAAGACAAGTCTGCAAACCAAGATTAGAATATTAGAATTTTAGATTATTACAATGATGACCTTGGTCAAATTCGGTTCTGAAGCATGGGCACTTTGAAAAGCGGATGAAGATTTGCTAGATGTTTTCCAGAGAAATTGTCTACGCATTGTTCTGGGTACCCGGCTGGTTGACCGTATTTCAAACATTAGGCTGTACGAAAAATTCGGTTCCAGGCGCTTTCTACGGCTATAATGAAAGAAAGGTTTAGATGACTAGGGCACGTAGTGCGGATGAAGGATGACAGATTCCCAAAGATTGTCCTTTTTGGCCAGCCGTCTAGGGCTATATGGAAAGCAGGTCGTCCTCGTCTGGGGTGGGAGGACGTCATAAAGAAAGATTTAAAGGAAATGAGAACTTCCTGGGAGGGTGTAAAAAGGAAGGCTTTTAATAGATTGGGATGGAGGAGGAGGCTGCGTAGCTGTGTTGGCCTCAGGTGAATTGGTGCTGCGGTGAGTTGTTAGTAGTAGTAATAAAAGTAGAATCTATCATTGGGTATATTCTCTATGCTGCCAACTTCGACTAGATAGTTTTAAACTTAATGAATTTTACATGTTAGAATTAATATGAAAGGTAGATTAATCTCCTTTAGAGATTAATTAAAAAAAACTTTTTCCACAAAATAAGTTTTTCAAAGAAAAGGAAAGAATTCCATTAAACAAAAAATGAGCAAAAATAAAATCAAATAATCTACCAAGCGTGAAACTACCACAAATCAGCATCGATAAATAAATAAAACTCAAAACGAACAGAAATTACAATAAATAACCGAGTCAAACTCAAAACGAGCAGAAATTAACATAAGTTTGGCTCAAAACCTCTATGCCATCCCAAGGCCAGAGCATAATTTGCACTTTACTGAAAAAATATAAATGTTTTTACTTTTATAACTTTAATAAATCAAATAATATTAATATTTTGAATACTAAATATCAGTATATGTATATTAAACTGACAATTCACATTGATTTGTATTTTTTTTAGTAAAGTGCAAATTATGTTCTGGCCTTGGGAAGGCATAGAGGTTTTGAGCCTAACTTATGTTAATTTCTGCTCGTTTTTAGTTTGACTCGGTAATTTATTGTAATTTCTCTTCGTTTTCAGTTTCATTTATTTATCGATGCGTATTTGTGGTAGTTTCACGCTTGGTAGATTATTTAATTTTATTTTTGCTCATTTTTTGTTTAATGGAGTTCTTTACTTTTCTTTGAAAAACTTATTTTGTGGAAAAAGTATTTTTAATTAATTTCTGTTCGTTTTGTATTGACTTAGTCTTTTCAGAGAAAAAGAAAATAATACTTTAAATATTTTCGTTTTTTTTAAGGATTTATAGTTTGGCCTGCTATTTGAATGCTGGAGAAAAAATGTCAGCAATTTTTAACAATATATACCCTCTTAAAAATCTGGACACAAATAGAAGTGTTTAATTTAGTTTCATACTTCGTCTAGTTGACATGAAATGGAAAACTTGATACCATTCCCAAAAAAATCTGTTAACTTTCTTTGATAGCTTGGATACACTTACGCTATTTTAATTTTGTTAAATATTAAGAGAAGAAGCACCCCCAAAGTTTGAACATAAAACCCTCAGTCGTTCTTGGGATACTGCTGAGACACCTTATTAGGTATTAGCATAAACACAGTGCATTTTGATTTAATCTTATGGCAACATTTAGTTTTTAAACATAAAGTCAAATGAGAGGGTGGGCGTGGGAGGGGGATTAGTTTTTCTCCAATCACTGTCGACTATTAAAAAGGGCATCGGCCCTTTCTATTTTCGATCGAATGAGCCCTTTTCGAAGTTCTTACGACAACTCATTCGATACAAAGTGCCCTGGTCTAAACAACAACAACAACAAAAAATAATAAATTATACCCACATCGATCTCTACTATAAAAATGTCAAGCCTTCCAGTCACTTTCGACTATTAAAAAGGGCACTAGGTCTTTCGATTTCCAATCAAATGAGCCCTTTTTGAGCTTCTACGACAACACTTCCTATAAATACCTTATATGCCGCCAGGGCATAAATTACAACTCTTACCCTATGGGCTGTGAGGGTTGTTGTCATCCTCTAAGAGCTAATTTCCAGAGCTTTCAACTACATTAAACAAAATGGCTATCTCAAAATTTTTATTGGATGTGTCTGGGAAAATGGTGGGCGTGAGAGGGGCGTTAGTCGTTCTCCAATCACTTTCAACTATTAAAAAAGGCACTGGCCCTTTCAATCTCCAATCAAATGCCCTTTTGAAGTTTCTACGACAACGCTTTCAATAAAAACCTTATATGCCCCCAGGGGATAACTTACAACCCTCGCCCTGAGGGCTGGGGGGGTGTCATCCTCACAGACCTAATTTCCAGAACTTTCTACTACGTTGAACAAAATGGCTATCTGAAAATTTTGATTGGATGTGTTTGGGGAATGGTGAGCGTGAGAGAGGGGTTAGTTACCCTCCAATCACTTTTCAACTATTAAAAAGGGTACTAGCCCTCTGAATTTCCATATGAATGAGCCCCTTTTGATGTTTTACGACAACTCTATCATTAAAAACCTTATATGCCCTAGGGCATAACTTACAACCTTCGCCCTGGGGACTCTGGGGGGTTTGTCATCCTTACATACATAATTTCCAGAACCTTCAACTACGTTGAATAATGTGGCTATCTCTAAACTTCGATTGAATGTGTTTGGGGAAATGGAGGGCATAAGAGGGGGGTTAATTACTCTCCACTCACTTTCGACTATTAAAAAGGGCAATTTCAATTTCCAATCAAATGAGCCCCTTTTGAAATTTCTACAACAACTTTCTATATAAACCTTATATGCCCCCAGGGCATAACTTATAACCCTTGCACTGAAAGCTCTGATGGGGTTATCATCCTAAAAGACCTAATTTCCAAAACTTTCGAATACGCTAGACAAAATGGATATCTCAAAATTTTGATTGGTTGTGTTTGGGGAAATAGCGGGTGTGAGAGGGGGGTTAGTTGCCCTTCAACCACTTTTGACTATTAAAAGGGCAATAGCCATTTCAATTTATAATTGAATGAGCCCTTTTGGATGTTTTTACAACATCAATTTCAATAAAAACCTTACATGCTCCCAAGGCATAACTTCAAACCCTTGCCCTGAGGGTTGTGGGGGGGATGGGTTGTCATCCTTAAAGACCTAATTTCCAAAACTTTCAACTGCGTTGAAAGAAATGGCTATCTAAAAATTTTGATTGGATGTGTTTGGGGGAAAGGTTTGCGTGAGAGGGGGTTATTTGCCCTCAAATCGCTTTCGACTATTAAAAATTGCAATAGCCCATTGAATTTCCAATCGAATGAACCCTTTTTCAAGTTTCTACGACAAACACTTCAATAAAAACCTTATATTCCCCCAGGGCATAACTTATAACCCTTGCCCTGAAGACTGTGGGGGGAGTGTCCTGCTTAAAGGTATAATTTTCTGAACTTTAAACTGCGTGGAACAAAATGACTATCTAAAAATTTTGATTGGATATGTTTGGGGAAATGGTGGGCGTGGAAAGGGTGTTAGTTGCCTTCCAATCACTTTCAACTATTAAAAAGGGCACTAGCAATTTCAGTTTCCAATCGAATGAGCCCTTTTTGAAGTTTCTAAGCCGCCGTTTTCAGTAAAAACCTTATATGCCCCCAGGGCATAACTAAAAACCCTTGCCCTGAGGGCTGTGGAGGAGTGTACTCCTCAAAAACATAATTTCTATCTTGATACCCACAACACTGAACAAAATGGCTATCTAAAAATTTTGATTGGATGTGTTTGAGGAAAAGGTGGGCGAGAGAGGGGGGCTAGTTGCCCTCAAATCACTTTCGACCATTAAAAAGGGCGCTAAACCTTTGAATTTCCCAATCGAATGAGCCCTTTTTCAAGTTTCTATGACAAAGATTTCAATAAAAACTTATATGCTCCCAGGGCATAACTTATAACCCTTGCTCTGAAGACTATGAGCGGAGTGTCCTGTTAAAAGGTATAATTTCCTGAACTTTAACTGCGTGGAACAAAATGGCTATTTCAAAATTTTGATTTGATGTGTTTGAGGAAATGGTGGGCGTGGAAGGGGTGTTAGCTGCCTTCCAATTACTTTCGACTATTAAAAAGGGCACACGCCATTTCGATTTCTAATCGAATGAGCCATTTTTGAAGTTTCTACGACAACGCTTTCAATAAAAACTTTATATTGCCCCAGGGCATAACTTATAATCCTTGTCCTGAGGGCTGTGAGGGGTTTTTCATCCTCAAAGACCTAATTTACAGAGCTTTAAACTACATTGAACAAAATGGCTATCTCAAAATTTTGATTGGATGTGTTTGGGGAAAAGGTGGGCGTGAGGGGGGGGGGGGGTTGTTACCGTCCAAACACTTTCAACTATTAAAAAGGGCACTAGCCCTTTGACGTTTCAATCAAATGAGCCTTTTTTGAAGTTTCTATGACAACGCCATCTATAAAAACCTTATATGCCCCCAGGGTATAGCTTACAACCCTTGCCCTGAGGGTTGTGGGGGAGTGTCCTCCTCAAAAAAATATTTTCTATCTGGAAATTAACTACGCTGAACAAAATGGCTATCTCAAAATTTTGATTTGATGTGTTTGGGGGAATGATGGGCACGGGGGGGGGGGGGGGGTACTTGCCCTCCAATCACTTTTGACTATTAAAACGGGCACTAGCCCTTTGAATTTCCAATCGAATGAGCCTTTTTTGAAGTTTTTACGACAACGCCTTCTATAAAAACCTTATATGCCCCCATGGCATAACTTAAAACCATTGCCTCGAGGGTTGTTGGGGGGGGATGTCCTCCTCAAAATATATTTTCGATATAGAAATAAACTACACTGAACAAAATGGCTATCTCAAAATTTTGATTGGATGTGTTTGGAGGAATGATGGGCGTGGGGGGGGCTAGTTGCCTTCCAATCACTTTTGACTATTAAAAAGGGCACTAGCCCTTTGAATTTCCAATCGAATGAGCCTTTTTTGAAGTTTTTACGACAACGCCTTCTATAAAAACCTTATATGCCCCCATGGCATAACTTAAAACCCTTGCCCCGAGGGTTGTGGGGGAGTGTCCTCCTCAAAAGATATTTTCTATCTGGAAATCAACTACGCTGAACAAAATGGCTATCTCAAAATTTTGATTGGATGTGTTAGGGGGAATGATGGGCTTGGGGGGGGGGCTAGTTGCCTTCCAATCACTTTTGACTATTAAAAAGGGCGCTCGCCCTTTGAATTTCCAATCGAATGAGCCTTTTTTGAAGTTTGTAAGACAACGCCTTCTATAAAAACCTTATATTCCCCCAGGGCATAACTTAAAAGTAATGGCCCTTTCAATTTCCAATCAAATGCCCTTTTGAAGTTTCTACGACAACGCTTTCAATAAAAACCTTATATGCCCCCAGCGGATAACTTACAACCCTCGCCCTGAGGGCTGGGGGTTGTTATCCTCACAGACCTAATTTCCAGAACTTTCTACTACGTTGAACAAAATGGCTGTCTGAAAATTTTGATTGGATGTGTTTGGGGGAATGGTAAGCGTGAGAGAGGGGTTAGTTACCGTCCAATCACTTTCAACTATTAAAAAGGGCACTAGCCCTCTGAATTTCCATATGAATGAGCCCCTTTTGAAGTTTTTACGACAACTCTATCATTAAAAACCTTATATGCCCTAGGGCATAACTTACAACCTTTGCCCTGGGGACTCTGGGGGGTTTGTCATCCTTACATACATAATTTCCAGAACCTTCAACTACGTTGAATAATGTGGCTATCTCTAAACTTTGATTGAATGTGTTTGGGGAAATGGAGGGCATAAGAGGGGGGTTAATTACTCTCCACTCACTTTCGACTATTAAAAAGGGCAATTTCAATTTCCAATCAAATGAGCCCCTTTTGAAATTTCTACAACAACTTTCTATATAAACCTTATATGCCCCCAGGGCATAACTTATAACCCTTGCACTGAAAGCTCTGATGGGGTTATCATCCTAAAAGACCTAATTTCCAGAACTTTCGAATACGTTGAACAAAATGGATATCTAAAAACTTTGATTGGTTGTATTTGGGGAAATGGCGGGCGTGAGAGGGGGGTTAGTTGCCTTTCAACCACTTTCGACTATTAAAAGGGCAATAGCCATTTCAATTTTTAATTGAATGAGCCCTTTTGGATGTTTTTACAACATCAATTTCAATAAAAACCTTACATGCTCCCAAGGCATAACTTCAAACCCTTGCCCTGAGGGTTGTGGGGGGATGTGTTGTCATCCATAAAGACCTAATTTCCAAAACTTTCAACTGCGTTGAAAGAAATGGCTATCTAAAAATTTTGATTGGATGTGTTTGGGGAAAGGTTTGCGTGAGAGGGGGTTATTTGCCCTCAAATCGCTTTCGACTATTAAAAGGTGCAATAGCCCTTTGAATTTCCAATCGAATGAGCCCTTTTTCAAGTTTCTACGACAAACACTTCAATAAAAACCTTATATTCCCCCAGGGAGCAACTTATAACCCTTGCCCTGAAGACTGTGGGAGGAGTGTCCTGCTCAAACGTATAATTTCCTGAACTTTAAACTGCGTGGAACAAAATGACTATCTAAAAATTTTGATTGGACATGTTTGAGGAAATCGTGGGCGTGGAAAGGGTGTTAGTTGCCTTCCAATCACTTTCAACTATTAAAAAGGGCACTAGCAATTTCAGTTTCCAATCGAATGAGCCCTTTTTGAAGTTTCTATGACGCCGTTTTCAGTAAAAACCTTATATGCCCGCAGGGCATAACTAAAAACCCTTGCCCTGAGGGCTGTAAGGGAGTGTGCTCCTCAAAAACATAATTTCTATCTGGATACCCACAACACTGAACAAAATGGCTATCTAAAAATTTTGATTAGATGTGTTTGAGGAAAAGTTGAGCGAGAGAGGGGGGCTAGTTGCCCTCAAATCGCTTTCGACTATTAAAAAGGGCACTAGACCTTTGAATATCCCAATCGAATGAGCCCTTTTTCAAGTTTCTACGACAAAGATTTCAATAAAAACTTATATGCTCCCACGGCATAACTTATAACCCTTGCTCTGAAGACTATGAGCGGAGTGTCCTGCTAAAAGGTATAATTTCCTGAACTTTAACTGCGTGGAACAAAATGGCTATTTCAAAATTTTGATTGGATGTGTTTGAGGAAAGGGTGGGCGTGGAAGGGGTGTTAGTTGCCTTCCAATTAATTTCGACTATTAAAAAGGGCACACGCCATTTCGATTTCTAATCGATTGAGCCCTTTTTGAAGTTTCTACGACAAAGCTTTCAATAAAAACTTTATATGGCCCCAGGGCATAACTTAAAATCCTTGTCCTGAGGGCTATGAGGGGGTTTTCATCCTCAAAGACCTAATTTACAGAACTTTAAACTACGTTGAACAAAGTGGCTATCTCAAAATTTTGATTGGATGTGTTTGGGGAAAAGGTGGGCGTGAAGGGGGGGGGGTGGATTGTTACCGTCCAAACACTTTCAACTATTAAAAAGGGCCCTAGTCCTTTGAATTTTCAATCAAATGAGCCTTTTTTGAAGTTTCTATGACAACGCCATCTATAAAAACCTTATATGCCCCCAGGGTATAGCTTACAACCCTTGCCCCGAGGGTTGTGGGGGAGTGTCCTCCTCAAAAACATATTTTCTATCTGGAAATCAACTACACTGAACAAAATGGCTATCTCAAAATTTTGATTTGATGTGTTTGGGAGAATGATGGGCACGGGGGGGGGGGGCTACTTGCCCTCCAATCACTTTTGACTATTAAAACGGGCACTAGCTCTTTGAATTTCCAATCGAATGAGCCTTTTTTGAAGTTTCTACGACAACGTCTTCTATAAAAACCTTATATGCCCCCATGGCATAACTTAAAACCATTGCCTCGAGGGTTGTGGGGGCATGTCCTCCTCAAATATATTTTCTATATAGAAATAAACTACACTGAACAAAATGGCTATCTCAAAATTTAGATTGGATGTGTTTGGGGAATGATGGGCGTGGGGGGGGGGCTAGTTGCCTTCCACCACTTTTGACTATTAAAAAGGGCACTAGCCCTTTGAATTTCCAATCGAATGAGCCTCTTTGAAGTTTTTACGACAACTCCTTCTATAAAAACCTTATATGCCCCCAGGGCATAACTTAAAACCCTTGCTCTGAGGGTTGTGGGGTAGTGTCCTCCTCAAAAAGATATTTTCTATCTGGAAATCAACTACGCTGAACAAAATGGCTATCTCAAAATTTTGATTGGATATGTTAGGGGGAATGATGGGCGTGGGGGGGGGGCTAGTTGCCTTCAAATCACTTTTGACTCTTAAAAAGGGCGCTAGCCCTTTAATTTCCAATCGAATGAGTCTTTTTTGAAGTTTGTACGACAACGCTTTCTATAAAAACCTTATATGCCCCCAGGCATAACTTAAAACCCTTGCCCCGAGGGTTGTGGGGGAGTGTCCACCTCAAAAAGATATTTTCTATCTGGAAATCAACTACGCTGAACAAAATGGCTATCTCAAAATTTTGATTAGATGTGTTTGGGGGAATGATGGGCGTAGGAGCGGGGCTAGTTGCCCTCCAATCACTTTCGACTATTAAAAAGGGCACTAGCCACTCAAATCTGCAATCGAATGAGCCCTTGCCGAACTTTCTACGACAACTCCTTTGATACGAAGTGCCCGGGTATGGAGAACCAAAAAACAACACATTGTTCCCACATCGTTCATTACTGAGGCAGCGCTAGCGCGCTACCTATGATAGTAATAAAAATTCCTTCGTTTTTAACTGAAGAGTTTTTTGGAAATGCTCGGCCTTTTTATAACTGTGGAACACCATGAGCGGCCTGATAACATGTTAATCTTTCTACTAAAATATATTCAATGAAGCTTTTGTCTCAAAGGGGCTGTTTGCAAATGTTGTAGCTCTTACTTTTGGAGCTACAGAGAAATTTTTTTCCCCAGAAGCAAAACTTTCGATCATTTGATTAGTCTAATTGAAAAGTCGATCTTGAAAATTTGATTCAGTGCCAAATTGACTTTGGGGGGTACCTGGACACAAGATGGATAATAGGTTGACTTTTGTTTCATTCCAAAGCTTAGAAAGGGTACAAAAAATTCCCTTTTATTTGACCAAATAAAGCTTCTTTCCAAATTCTTCGATCATTCTATTTAATGATAGCAAGGGAGGGGGGGGGGGTTAAAAAACACATGATGTTAGCCACGTTTCTCTTTACCATGTCAATTCCACATTGTTGACTGTACAGTACGAAGCAGTCCTGGCTTTGTTATCAATAAATCTAGAGACAACTATGTAGGGCTTCTTTAATTCCCCTTGATAATAGAAGTTGAAACACAAATACAATCAAATAATTGATGCCATTCTATTAACTTCACTCCTGGGAATAACGCTAATACTTATTAAACAATTTTAGAGGAATCTCACCAAGAGTATGCACACAGTATATATCTCTTTAATGATTCAATAGTAAAATAAACCAAAATTAAATAACAACAAAAAGACAATGTGTAATTTGTGAAGAGGTAATCATGACCCATCAGACAATATTATTACAATTTTGGGTACCAGTTTCACTGACCGTATTTCGAACAGTAAGCTCTACGTAAAACGTGGTTCTATCCCACTTTCTAGGGCTGTAAACAGAAAAAGATTAAGATGGCTAGGACACGTTCAGCGGATGAAACACAGATTGCCAAAAATCGACTTTTCCAGCCAACCGTCTAGAGTCAAACGAAAAGTAGTTTGTCCCCGAATTAAATGGGAGGAGATCGTAAGGAAGGATTTAAGGGAAATTTGAACTTCTTGGGAGGGTGTAAAGGGAGGGTGTATAAATTAAGATAAATAAAAATTACCATCTGAAAGTACAAATCAACTGCGGTACCGAGATAACCATTATAGCCAATTAATTAAAAAAACTTTTTCTACAAAATAAGTTTTTCAAAGCGAAGTAAAGAACTCCATTAAACAAAAAAAAAGAGCAGGACTAAAATCAAACAATCTACCAAGCGTGAAACTACCACAAATCAGCATCGATAAATAAATGAAAACCAAAACGAACAGAAATTACAATAAATAACAGAGTCAAACTTTAAACGAGCAGAAATTAACATAAGTTGAGCGCAAAACCCCTATGCCTTCCGAAGGCCAGAACAAAATTTGCACTTTACTGACAAAATAAAAATGTTTTTACTTTTATAACTTTAATAAATCAAATAATATTAACATTTTGATTACTAAGTATCAGTAGATGTATATTATAATGACAATGCACATTCATTTGTATTTATTTCAGTAAAGTGCAAATTTTGTTCTGGCCTTCGGAAGGCATAGGGGTTTTGTACCCAACTTATGTTAATTTCTGCTCGTTTTGAGTTTGACTCGGTTATTTATTGTAATCTCTGTTCGTTTTGGGTTTTATTTATTTATCAATGCTGATTTGTGGTAGTTTCACGCTTGGTAGATTATTTGATTTTTTTTTTGCTATTTTTTTGTTTAATGGAGTTCTTTACTTTTCTTTGAAAAAATTATTTTGTAGAAGAAGTTTTTTTGATTAATTTATGTTCGTTTTATATTGACATAGTCTTTTCAGGGAAAAACCCTTGCACTGAGGGCTCTGAGGGCGTAATCATCCTAAAGACCTTATTTCCAGACCTTTCAACTACGTTGAACAACATGGATATCTCAAAATATTGATTGGATGTGTTTGGGAAAATTGTGAGCGTGAGAGGGGCGTTAGTTGCAATCCAATCACTTTCAACTATAGAAAAAGGCACTAGCCCTTTCAATTTCTAATTGAATGAGCCCTTTTGAAGTTTCTACGACAACGCTTTCAATAAAAACTGTATATGCCCCCAGGGCATAACTTACCCTTGCCCTGAGGGCTGTGGGGGGAGGGGTTGTCATCCTTAAAGACCTAATTTCCAAAACTGTCAACTACGTTGAATAAAATGGTTATCAAAAAATTTTGGTTGGATGTCTTTGAGGAAAAGGTGGGCGTGAGAGGGGGAGTAGTTGCCCTCAAATCACTTTCGACTATTAAAAAGGGTACTAGCCCTTTGAATTTCAAATCGAATGAGCCCTTTTTAAAGTTTCTATGACAAAGATTTCAATATAAACCTTATATGCCCCCAGGACATAACTAATAATCTTTGCACTGAGGGTTGTGGGGGAGTGTCTGGGGAAAAGGTGGGCGTGAGAGGGGGGTTAGTTGCCCTCAAATCACTTTCGAATATTAAAAAGAGTACTAGCCCTTTCAGTTTCAAATCGAATGAGCCCTTTTTCAAGTTTCTACGAGAAAGATTTCAGTAAAAACCTTATCTCTATGTGTATCAATGTGTATTATCTCTATGTGTGTCGTCTCTATGTGTGTGTCGTCTCTATGTGTGTATCATCTCTCTGTGTGTGTCGTTTCTGTGTGTTTGTCGTCTCTGGGTGTGTGTTGTCTGTGTGTGTGTGTCGTTTCTGTGTGTGTGTCGTCTTTGTGTGTTTGTCGTCTCTGTGTGTGTGTCGTCTCTTTTTGTGTATCGTCTCTTTGCGTGTGACGTCTCTGTGTGTGTGTCGTCTCTGTGTTTGTGTGTCTGTGTGTGTGTGTCGTCTCTGTGTGTGTGTCGTCTCTGTGTGTGTATCGTCTCTGTGTGTTTGTCGTCTGTGTGTGTGTGTCGTCTCTGTGTGTTTGTCGTCTCTGTGTGTATGTCGTCTCTATGTATGTGTCGTCTCTGTGTGTGTGTTGTCTCTGGTTTATGTTAGGTTAGGGGGGTTAGATGCCCTCAAATCACTTTCGACTATTAAAAAGGGAACTAGCCCTTTGAATTTCAAATCGTATGAGCCCTTTTTCAAGTTTCTACGACAAGGATTTCAATAAAAACCTTATATGGTCAGGGGGCATAACTTATAATCTTTGCCCTGAGGGTTGTGGGGGAGTGTCCTCCTTCAAAATATGTTTTCTATCTGGAAATCAACTACGCTGAACAAAATGGCTATCTCAAAATTTTTATTGGATTTGTTTGGGGGAAGGATGGGTGTGTGTGTTGGGGGGGGGGTAGTTGCCCTTCAATCACTTTCAACTATTAAAAATGGTACGAGTCCTTTGAATTTCCAATCGAATGAGCTTTCTTTGAAGTTTGTACGACAACGCCTTCTTCAAAAACCTTATATGCCCCCAGGGCATAACTTAAAACCTTTGCCCTAAGGGTTGTGGGGGAGTATCCTACTCAAAAACATATTTTCTATCTGGAAATCAACTATGCTGAACAAAATAGCTATCTCAAAATTTTGATTGGATGTGTTTGGGGGAATGATGTGCCTGGAGGGGGGCCTAGTTGCCCTACAATCACTTTTAACTATTAAATAGGTCACTAGCTCTTTGAATTTCCAATCGAATGAACATTTTTTTAAGTTTCTACGACAACGCCTTCTATAAAAACCTTATACGCCCCCAGGGCATAACTTAAAACCCTTGCCCTGAGGGTTGTGAGGGAGTGTCTCCTCAAAACGTATTTTCTATCCGAAAATCAACTACGCTGAACAAAATGGCTATCTCAAAATTTTGATTGGATATGTTTGGGGGAATGATGAGCGTGGGAGGGGGGGGGCTAGTTGCCCTCCAATCACTTTTGACTATTAAAAAGGGTACTAGCCCTTTCAATTTACAATCGAATGAGCCTTTTTTGAAGGTTTTACGACAACGCCTTCTATAAAAACCTTATATGCCCCCAGGGCATAACTTAATACCCTTGCCCTGAGGGTCATGGGGGAGTGTCCTGCTCAAAAACATATTTTCTATCTGGAAATCAACTATGCTGAACAAAATGGCTATCTCAAAATTTTGATTGGATGTGTTTGGGGGAATGATGGGCGTAGGGGGGGGGGGGCTAGTTGCCCTCCAATCACTTTCGACTATTAAAAAGGGCACTAGCCACTCCAATTTCAAATTGAATGAGCCCTTTTTGAAGTTTCTACGACAGCTCCTTTGATACGAAGTGCCCGGGTATGGAGAAAAAAAAAAGGAAAACAAAAAAAACAACACATTGTGCCCAAAACTAACCAAGGTACTTCACAAGAATGAAGCTATTAACTTGATTTTGATCCGCATAATTTTCAAAACCTTCATAACACTAAACCTGCAAATAAGGAGTAAATCTGTCTCCTCATTATGACTTTGCCAGGAGAATTTGCGCATATATTTTTACATTTCTTGTAGGTCCAGTCTCAATTGGTGCTTTTTTGGGCCCAAAAGTTGAATCAGGCTCAATTGAAGCAACTTTATTTTTCTAATGAAAAGTGGAATCTGGGGAACCAAATGCTGTTTCTAGTCAGCTGAGTTGGCCTGAAAAATCTGTACGGAGGACAGGGTTAATTTTGTGTTAATTTTGAGCGAAGCTCTAAAAAAAGAAAGCATAAAAACAACGTAAAAATAAAAAAAAAACTCTATTTTAATGCTGATTCCTAATACGCTCGAATTTATTCATTAAAACTATTAGCATGAGGGAATTTGTATAATTTTAGAGAAAAAATGGTGCAATCTTGAAAAGAATAATTCTTATATAGATAGTTGGTTTAAGAAAATGGAAGATATACAAAATATTTATTTTGGAAGACATACTGCCACGTGCTGGCTTATTAGCTCATAGCATAAATACAGTCTATGTAAGATGGAAGGTGATTATAGACCACTATTTGAAAGCTTAACTCGACCAAGCTGAATTATTTGAAACTTATTCGTTTGTGGCTTTGCATTGCATCACTCCAAAAAAGCTAATGGAAGGATCATTGAACACTTCTGAAGGTGCTCCTAAATTCTTAAATAGCACGTTTTGGCCCAAATTTCCCCGCGGGAAGGTTTGTCCGAACGGCCGCGTCTTAGATATTGAAAAATGAGGACGCTAAATTTCACGTTCAAAATTTCTGATCGTTCTTCCTCATCTCCCTTGCAAATTGTTTTATCGATGCAATTTTTACCAAGAGTAATAGCACTCCAATGGTTTCGTCATTGTTTATTACAATTCATCAACAAAATTGAGCCAAAAATTTGTCATTTCGATAGAGTGCACGTTTAACATTTGCTTAGTTTATGTTTTCCCTTAAGTTAAAATATAGCACGAAAGCTAGGCAATAGCTTAGCACAAAAAACATTTCGCTATGCAAACATTTGATTTATGTTGTTTTTACAAGGTTTTATTGTTGCTCTTTGCTTTTTTTATAATTAAAAAAAAAAAAAAAGATATTTTGGTGTTCTTAGGGACACCACCAAGGTAGTTCTACCCAAGGTAGAAAACCAAAAAGATAGATGTATAAATAAAACGCTTGATTGACTTTAAACCCTAGTAGAAGCTAAAAGCAAAGCCCCGAAAAAAAGACTTGGTTTATGCGTTGTCAATATTTTGTCTAATTCCCATAGACGAAAATAGATGGCACTTGGCTAAAGATAAAATATATGGCAAAGGAGAGAAAAAAAAAAGATCTGGAACATTACCTTAAATAAAATTTTCAAAAATTTCAGTAATTTCAAGTTTAAAAGACATAATGACAATCACAATAAATGTCTCACTTGTGAAGGATAAACACAGACTAATCAACATTATTGTGACTTGAGAGGCTGTAAAAATAAAAACAACGGCTTTCGCATCTTTTTGTTAAGAAGAAACTATGATTGGACAATATATTTTAGTGGACTCAAAAAATTTAAATACACTATATAAAATTTTTAAATCAGTATTTTTCCAGTGGTAGGCCATTTACAAGAAATAAGTTTTTTTTACATAATGAAGGCTTACAGCGTGAAACCCAATTAAAAGAGTAATGTACTAGAAACCCCGATCTTAGTAAAAAAAAAGAAGCAAAAACTATGAGATTGAAACGCCTGGAGCACAAGCCATTTCATAGGACCTAGTCTAAACGTAGCAATGGGCCCCAGCCCCCTCGAAATCTTGATGTTTTTCTTTTTTTTTCGAACAATTTCACATGTTACATGTTTTTTGTGTTCTTATCAAAGTTTTTGCCCGATTTCAGTCCACTCGAAACCCAACTTTGCTTAAGGAAGGATTTCTTGTGCTTTAGAAAAAATAAATTGAAAAAAAATAATATAATAAGAAGCTGAGAAAAAGGAAAATACTGTACACAAAATACTTTTTTTTTTTCAGCTTGGGATTGTCGTTATGATTACACCTCTCACCGTTGCCCTCCCCCAGACTTGGATACCCTTTGTAGCATAACGAAATTTAGTAGAAAAGAAATCCAGCAGATGTATCGGGCGTTTAAACAGGTGAATATTTGGCTTTACCTTTTTTTTAATGAATTTGTATGTGGAATTCATGTTTTACATGGAGTGAAATGAATAAATAAATGGAAATTTAAATAGCACTGAAGAGAGCTATTAGAACTTAGGGCAAGCAGACGCTAATGAATATAAGCAGTTAAAAATGAACAGAAGGTCGTAGTTGACTCCTCAAGGGCCCACTTGGAGTCATTAAACTAACAAAGATTACTAATCTTGACATGATTTTTGTTTAATCAAGAAGTAATATACCTTTAATATACATTTTTAATAGCCTCTAAACTGATATACCTTAATAATAAACCTTTTGCTAAATGTACAACAGAAAATCTTTTTGAATGGCTATTTTTCAGTTTTGATTAAATAAACTGCAGGACTTTGGAGTGAAAGGGCACGAACAATGTGGCAAGGTTTAGCAAATCTAATTGAATGTCAATTCTAAATTTCTACAAGTATCCATTGAATCTGAGTCCTGGAGAAATTGAGTAAATGGATTAAACTGAACCATTTAATAATTGTGCAGAAATTCGTAGAAAAAATTGTTTTCTTCTACAAATTTAATTTTATTTTAACATATGGATATTGTACCCGCCGATTTATACCTAAACCTGCGTTTCAGCTTAGTTAATCCTGTTTGTACACAATGACAGTATGACCTTGCCATTAACTTTAAAACATCGCTTACCCACTAAATATTTCCGTCACTCCTAATAGACTACAGGAGGTAATTTGAAACCCTAGGCGACACTTAAGTTCTGTGCTTATTTGATGTATGTGTTACCGTGAATGTCCAAAATTGGAGAATGTTGACACTCATCGGTGACAATCCGAAATACCTTTTTTCTCCTCCTTGGATTGATTCAGCGTTGCCAGTCAATTTTTTCAGTCTAATGCAAGGTTTAATGATGACAGGTTAGGTTAGATTAGGTTCGGTTAAGATAGGCTTATAACCCATTTCAGATATTTATAATCAAATTTAACCTAACTTTAACTTTTCCCATCATAGCTTGTGTAAGACTGAAAAAGGTGACTCGCAAAGCTAATTGAATCCAAGCAGAGAAAAAGAAAATTCGGACATTCACTGGTGAATGTCGACATTAGCCAGATATCGGACATTCACGGTAGCATATGCATTAGCAATGTATGGCCCATCCTTTAACTATATTTAGTTTCAACTACAGACGTGAACCGAGCACTACTGTGGAAGCTGACATTATGACTAAAAACTAAATGGGCAAAAACTATGCACATTTCTAAAGAAACGAGAATTAATCAGCCAACTAAATGTATCAACGGTAGACACACAGAAACCGAACATCCGAATGAGAGCTTAGTTTGAATTTCTGATGCTTACTTCATTACTACTACTACTACTGCTAACATCTAACCGCAGCACCAAGCCGCCTGAGGCCAACACAGCTACGCACGCTCCTCCTCCATCCCATTCTATTCAAAGCCTTCCTTTTTACACCCTCCCACGAAGTTCCCATTTCCCTTAAATCTTTCTTTATGACGTCCTCCCAACCCAGACGACGACGACCTGCTTTCCATTTAGCCCTAGACGGTTGGCCAAAAGAATAATTTTCGGCAATCTGTCATCCTTTATACACACAACGTGCCCTAGCCACCTCAACCTTTATTTCATTATAGCCCTAGAAAGCGGTATTGAACCACATTTTTCGTACAGCCTATTGTTTGAAATACGGTCAGTCAGCCGGGTACCCAGAATAATCCTTGAGCAATTTCTGTGGAAAACATCTAGCAAATTTTCATCCGCTTTTTGAAGCGGCCATGCTTCAGAGTCATATTTGACTACTGTCATCACTGTAGCTTCTAATATTATAATCTTGGTTTGCAGACTTATCTTCCTATTCTTCCAAACCTTTTTTTTTTTTAAGTGTGATAAAACACCCTGAGCCTTGGCTATTCTACTTTAACATCTTCACTGCTCCCACAATGTTTACTAATAATGCTAACAAGGTAATTGAAGCTGCCCACCTGATCAATCTTTTCCTTACCCAAGTCACCTTTTCATCTTCACTTATTTCTAGCGTTAGTGACTTAATATAGTGTGATCTTCATTAAGATTCTATGACTTTTAGAGGTTTTCCTCTTTTTTCAAAAATAATTAAAATTTTCTCTGGTTCATAACTTTTGATGGGTAAGATTAAACTTAAGAATACTACTACTACTACACCGCAGCACCAAGCCAACTGAGGCCAGCACAGCTGCGCATGCTCCTCCTTTATCCCAATCTATTCAATGCCTCCCTTTTCACACCCTTCCACGAAGTTCCCATTTCCTTCAAATATTTCTTTATGACGTCCTCCCACCCCGAACGAGGACGACCTGCATTCCGTTTAGCCCTAGACAGTTGGCCAAAAAGAAGAATCTTCGGCAATCTGTAATCCTTTATCCGCACCACTTGCCCTAGCCACCTCAACCTTTCTTTCATTATAGCCCTAAAGGGTGGTATTGCACCACAATGTTATGAGATTATGATTGATTGAAAGCCTATGGAAACTCATCCCATGCACAAAATCCCCTCTCTCCAGAAAATTTCTGTATACTCCTCAATAACCAACACCATACTTAAGCAATGGGCAATTTCATAACTTACAGGCCTCTCCCCACGGGCTGTGGTGGTCATGTTATCCCTAAAGACATAGTACTGGATTTTCCAACTATAGTGAGCAAAATGACTATCTCAAAATTGTAATCGGACAAATTTGGGAAAAAGGGGCCTGGAAGGGGGGCTAGTTGCTGTCCAATCATTTTGGTCACTTAAAAAGGACAGTACAACTATTAATTTCCGTTCTAATGTACCCTCTCCCGATATTCTAGGACTATTATTTCGATACGATCACCCCTGGAAAAAAAAATAATAAACACGCATCCGTGATCTTTCTTCTGGAGAAAAATGCAAAATTCCACAGTTTGTATATAGAAGCTTGAAACTTCTATGATAGGTTTCTATGATACGCTGAATCTGATGGTGCAATTTTCATTAAAACTCCTTAACTTTTAGGGAGTCTTCCCCCATTTTTAGAAAATAAAGTATTTTTTTTTTCCCTGAAAAGACTATGTCAATATAAAACGAACAAAAATTAATTAAAAAATAACTTTTTCCACAAAATAAGTTTTTCAAAAAAAAGTAAAGAGTTCCGTTAAACAAAAAATGAGCAAAAATAAAATCAAATAATCTACCAAGCGTGAAACTACCACATATCAGCATCGATAAATAAATGAAACCCCAAACGTACAGAAATTACAATAAATAACCGGGTCAAACTCAAAACGAACAGAAATTAACATAAGTTGGGCGCAAAACCCCCATGCCTTCCCAAGGACAGAACAAAAAATGCACTTTACTAAAAAAATATAAATGTTTTTACTATTATAACTTTAATAAATCAAATAATATTAACATTTTGGTTACTAAATATCAGTATATGTATATCAAACTGACAATGCACATTCACTTGTATTTTTTCAGTAAAGTGCAAGTTTTCTTCTGGCCTTGGGAAGACATAGGGTTTCTGCACCCAACTTATGTTAATTTTGCTCGTTTTGAGTTTGACTCGGTTATTTAATGCATTTTCTGTTTGTTTTGGGTTGCATTTATTTATCGATGCTGATTCGCGGTAGTTTCACGCTTGGTAGATTATTTGATTTTATTTTTGTTCATTTTTTGTTTAATGGAACTCTTTACTTTTTTTTGAAAGACTTATTTTGTGGAAAAAGTTATTTTTTAATTAATTTTTGTTCGTTTTATATTGACATAGTCTTTTCAGGGAAAAAGAAAATAATACTTTAAATCTTTCGTTTTGTTTAAGACTACATAGTTTGGCCTGCTATTTGTATGCTGGGAAAAATTTTCAGCAATTTTTAACTGCATACACCCTTTTTAAATATCTGGACACAAATAGTAGTGTTTAATTTCGTTTCATACCTCCTCTAGTTGACCTGAAATGGAAAACTTGATACCATTCGCGAAAAAATCTGTTTACTTTCTTTGATAGCTTGGATACCCTTAAACTATTTTGATTTGGTTAAATTTTAAGAGCAGAAGTAGCCCCGAAAGTTTGAACATATTGCCCTCAGTCGTTCTTGGGATACTGCTGAGATGCCTTATTGGGAATTAGCATTATCACAGTGCATTTTGATTTAATCTTTAGGCAACATTTAGTTTTTAAACCTAATGGGCAAATGGGAGGGTGGACGTGGGAGGGTGGGAGTGGAAGGGGGATTAGTTGCCCTACAATCACTTTTGACTATTAAAAAGGACATCAACCCTTTCTATTTCCAATCGAATGAGCCCTTTCCGAAGTTCCCAAGACAAAACCTTCGATACGAAATGCCCTGGTCTAAACAACAACAACGACAAAAATATCATTAGTCACTTTCGACTATTAAAAAGGATACTAGCCCTTTTAATTTCAAATTGAATGAGCCCTTTTTCAAGTTTCTACTACGAAGATTTCAATAAAAACCTTATATGCCCCAAGGGCATAACTTATAACCCTTGCCCTGAGGGCTGTGTTGGAGTATCCTCCTCAAAAACATATTTTCTATCTGGAAATCAACTACGCTGACCTAAATGGCTATCTCAAAATTTTAATTGAATGTGTTTGGGGGAATGATGGGCGTGAGGGGGGGCTAGTTTCCCTCCGATCACTTTCGACTATAAAAAAGGGTACTAGCCCTTTGAATTTCCAATCGAATTATTCTTTTTTGAAGTTTCTTTGACAACACCTTCTATAAGAACCTTATATGCCCCCAGGGCATCACTGAAAACTCTTACCCTGAGGGTTGTGGGGAAGTGTCCTCCTCAAAAACATATTTTTTTATCTGGAAATCAACTACGCTCAACACAATGGTTATCTCAAAATTTTGATTGGATATCTTTGGAGGAATATTGGGCGTGAGGGGGGGGGGGGGGCTAGTTGCCCTCCAATCAGTTTTGACTATTAAAAAGGGCACTAGCCCTTTGAATTTCCAATGGAATGAGCCTGTTTTGAAGTTCCTACGACAACGCCTTCTGATAAAACCTTATATACCACCAGGGCAAAACTTAAAACCCTTGCCCTGAAGGTTGTGGGGGACTGTCCTCCTCAAAAACATATTTTCTATCTAGAAATCAACAACGCTGAACAAAATGGCTATCTCAAAATTTTGTTAGATGTGTTTGGGGGAATGATGGGCGTTGGGAGGGGCTAGTTGCCCTCCAATTACTTTCGACTATTAAAAAGGGCACTAGCCCTTTGAATTTCCAATCGAATGAGCCTTTTTTTGAAGTTTATGCGACCACACCTTCTATAAAAACCTTATATGCCCCCAGGGCATAACTTAAAAACCTTGCCCTGGTGGTTGTGGGGGAGTGTCCTCCTCAATAACATATTTTCTATCTGAAAATAAATTACACCGAACAAAATGGCTATATCAAAACTTTGATTGGATGTGTTTGGAGGAATGATGGGCGTGGCGGGGGGCTAATTGCCCTCCAGTTACTTTCATCAATTAAAAAGGGGACTAGCCCTTTGAGTTTACAATCAAATGAGCCTGTTTTGAAGTTTCTAAAACAACGCCTTCTATAAAAACCTTATATGTCCCCAGGGCATAACTTAAAACCCTTGCCCTGAGGTTTGTGGGGGAGTGTCCTCCTCAAAACATATTTTCTATCTGGAAATCAACTACGCTAAACAAAAGCCTATCTCAAAACTTTGACTGCATGTGTTTGGGGGAATGATGGGCGTGGGGGGGGGCTTGTTGCCTTCCAATCTCTTTCGACTATTAAAAAGGGCACTAGAACTCTCGATTTCCAATTGAATGATCCCCTTTTGAGGTTTCTACGATGAACTCTTCCATATGAAGTGCCCTGCTCTAAAGGAAAAAAAAAAAATAATAAATGATACATTGTGCCAAAATCGTTCTTTTATGCTCTAAGGGCATTACTCAAAACCCTTGCCCCGAGGGTTGTGGGGGAGTGTCCTCCTCAAAACATATTTTCTATCTGGAAATCAACTACGCTAAACAAAAGCCTATCTCAAAATTTTGATTGGATGTGTTTGGGGGAATGATGGGTGGGGGGCTGTTAGTTGCCCTCCAATCACTTTCGACTATAAAAAGGGCACTAGCCATTCCAATTTCCAATCGAATGAGCCCTTTTCGAAGTTTCTACGACAACTCCTTCGATACGAAGGGCCCGGTTATGGAGAAAAAAAAGTAATACATTGTGCCCGCATCGTTCTTTACTTATGCAGCACTATCGCGCTGCCTATGATTGGAAGGTTTTTTCTCTATTTTTCTGCAAATACATTCTAAGACCACACTGGCTGTCCATGATGTATGGAGCAAAGAATAAAAAATAATAAGCCAGTGGAGAAATATGAAACGAAAATAAGCCGATATTTTTGCAAAGACTTCCGCAAGTCGTTTTCAGTGCTCAGAAAAAAAAACGAAAACAAAAACAAAATCTAACTTTTTGAATTAATATTTACGAAAAGAGAAACTGAACGTTTATTCTGAGCACTAAAAATGACTTGGCGGAGGTCTTTGTCAAAATATCTGCTTATTTTCGTTTCATATTTCTCCACTGGCTGGCACTACCCTTTTTTTCTCGCCCATTTGATTTTATTTCTCATTTATTGGCCATCTTTCTGAAATTATTAAATAAACTTATAACAACAACTTTTGATGGGTATCGTTAAACAAAGTAAATTCTAGACATTTAGTGTCAGTATAAAATGCAGATTCTTCGGTTGCAATAATCATTTCGAAACTTTCATTTTTGTGTATTGGTAAGTATTGGCGTGGGCTTTTCTTTACTCAGGGCCAGTCACTACAGAAAATTTGATTTAATATAGACTGAGGAATTGATACAGAAAAGACCAGGGCCAGAACTCGCACGAGCTGCTAGTATAATGACAATTGTGACTTAGAACAAATGACTAATTGAAACGATTAATCTCATTCTGATAATGAAGTCATAAAAATCATCTTAAATTTTACATATTTTTTTTTCTTAAACTGATGCTCACTAAAATTGGCACATTCAAATTTTACACATGAAATCACGATAGCAGTTAAGGATGGGTGTACAAATTCATACGGCTGTTTGTAGCAAGTGAAGGGATGGCTGTGTAAAAAAGTAAAAAAAAATCATTGAAGAACATTGCTGAAAATTTAAATTCATGGCATCGTGTAGCTTTTTCCTACAATACCCTTCAGTTATTTTTAAAAACAACTAAATTCACTATGGATTTCCCATTTGACGTGTTGTTTTATTCACTTTTTGCCCTTTCATCTAAACTTACTTGACAATTCCCCTCACGAACAATAAATATTAAGGTATAATTTAAAATCCAAACCCTTCCGTGACTTCATGTTAAGCGAATAGACTTCTTTTGAAAGATTTTCGTTGAAATTATTAAATTTGCACAGAAATTGTTATGTTTTTCCGTCTTATGTCTCTAGAGAGACAGTTGTCTCATCAAAAGAAAGAATGACACAAATAAACATTAAAACCTAAATTTAATTGGGTCCTTGTCAAGGGTGTAGTTTTAAGAAGGTGGGATTCAGCTGCTTTTAAGCCCTATAAGATTTTGATTATTGGCAAAAATGGTTACAAAAATATATTCCGTTTTTTTCACTCTTATTTGCTTTTGCTACAAATCAGGACTAAGATGAAAGGAGCCGTCTGTCATCACTAAGATGAAGGGCAAGATGTCTTTGTTCCGCAACTACTCTAATTATCCTCTTAGCATTTGCAGGCGAATAACGTAAATTATGATCAATAAAAAATAATTGAACAAAATCTGCTTAGTTTCAGAAGATGTTTTGTTTAATTAATTTTTCTAAATTAATTTTACTTTGAACATATCTGGTTCAACTTAGAAACACTGACCTATTATTGAAAAATGTTTCAAATCTTGTCGAATTAGTTTCTAAAGCGCCAAATATTCTTCTGTTACTAGTCCTTCATTGGCTTTTGGGAGGTAACTCAAATTCCAACTGATTAAAAGTACGTTCAGGACATGAACTACTGTAATTAACGGTATTTAACTTGACCACAGTCAAGTCAACCACAATTCTGACAGGTCCGATCTTCGAAAGTTTCCCTTTCAGTCACTAAGGCAATTGTCAGATTGTAAGGTTAAATTTTAGAGGAATCGAGCCTTCTTTATATAGCCTAAGATCATATAATCCACAAGCGAATACGTGCAAATTCTACTCAGTGACAGAAGTTATTAGAAGTCAACTGAAGTTCTTACTTATTTACTTAAGTCTCTTGCCAGGCACTGCTAGGCATAGAGAGTGATGTTTTCCTCCTCCATCCACTTCAGTCCATGGCAAGCGTTTGGGCTTCCCTAGGTCTGATGTTTGCCGTTTCCAGGAACTCTGACAGGCTGTCGGACTATTGTTTCTTCGGTTGACAGCGAGTCCGCTTCCAACCGGCTTTCGTAGGGTCAAAGTCAAAGATCATTTTTGCGGTAGATGTTCGAAGTAGGTGTCCAAACTATCGTAAGGAAAGCTAGGCTGCTTTGATAGAAAATTAAAACTGCTTGATGAGCAGCAGCAACTTTTACAGCTCGAGGGTAAAATAATCAAAATCGATGAGACTATGGAAAGTAAAACGGTGAAAGATAACTATAGTTCAACTGAAGTTCAATGTCAGAATTGCTTCTCAGAAGCAAAAAGATAAAACTTTTGAATATTCCTGCTTACAAGTGAAGTGCAATGCAAGTGGGATCGGTTGCAGCGTGTTACTCTTGTGACTCATATAGTAACAGAGGCTGAATTGCTTATATTATGAGATGAAGATTGAATCCTATGATTTTAGAATACCAGAAAACATTTCCTGAAGCGACCAAGTGAGTTTTAGAAGACCATTGAAAGAAACTGGTGTCCTTACCGTATTCTTTCCAAAAATTCCATCTTGTGCCCGAGGACAGGTGTATGCACAGAAAAACAAGGAGAGGTTGGACTCCATAACCTAATCCCTTTCACGTATCAAAAAGACCTGGATTATTTTACGATTACACCGATATTTTCTAAAGTTTTAAACGAAATTATACTATTTTTAGTGCTTTCCAGAATTTGCGCTCCCTGAGACAATTTTGAGTCCCCAAAAAAGTTTCAACGTACGTACCGACCTAAAATGGAGAAAAGATTTATATGAGCACATAAAAATAAATGTACAATAAAACTTACATCTGATGCAAGCAAAACAGAGGCTTTTGCATAATCTCTGCCTTTTTTCACGTATTTTGCACATATATTATCATCAGTTTAAATTATAAAATAGCTAGGACTGGGTTTCCCTGCTTTTTTGCCGTAAGAAAAATAAAATACGGAGATCTGAGGCCTGGTCACAGCGTCTGTTGTTAATGCCATGGGTTATTTTTGATCAATCCTGATTTAAACGTTAAATGATTAGAAAGGAGGAGCATGTATTAGGAACATTACACACTGATCTAGAACCCTGAAATTGTAAAAAAACATAACAAAATTTGGGCAAAAAGAAATTCAGATCAGTGTCGGTGTGTTGTTTACGGTAGAAATATTGAGCCTAGTCCCAACCAACCAAAAAAGAAACATCTCAATATTTTTGTGATTTTCAGAGTTTGACACCTATAAATCCCCCTCCCCATACTTGATTAGAATAAGTTCCTCTGCACATGTGAGAAGTAAATGTTCGTTTTTTCTTAGAGAATGAGGGATTCGTCATAATTAAAACCTGAAACCATTAAATTCTGACACCATAAAAATTCTGACGAATGTTTCAAATTAATATAAACTCTAGTTATAAAATTTAGGTCCAGAGCGTTTTTGTTAAAATATTGCTTAAATTTACTGACTAGTTGAAGAAAACCAAATATTTCAGCAGGAATTGTTGCTGCACCAGGCTTCGTCCAGTTTTAAGGCTCCCATTGGGTTGAATGGTCTAGAAACTGTAGCAACCCAACTTAGAAACATCCAGAATTTCAATAAATTTCATGCAAACAGAATAAAAGAGATAATGAAATGTTGAGGTTCATTTCTCTATTTCCCTATTTTTGGTATTGTTGTATTCCTATTTGTGTATATTCTTAACAGCAATGGCTGAGATATATTAACGTCTCAGACTTTATCGGTGAAAATTCAAGCAAGCAAGATCAGGGAACGTGAGCTGGGTTTAGACCGTCGTGAGACAGGTTAGTTTTACCCTACAGACGTTTTAATTTCTATTAGGAGGCAAATTTGTGCTGCCCAAATAAAATGTGAGAAAGAGATCTGGACAAGAGTAACTCGCTTACTTAATAATTTTTTTCTTTTTTGCGGGAATCAGACGATAATCCATCCTGGCTGGCGTCAATGTACGATCAGATGACTGGCGTATACCAATACAGTCTGTCAGTAGCAGCATCGTCAGCAAGTTTCAGCCAATCCTTACCCCAAAGAGTCCATGTCGGTGGAAGTTATTCTAGAGATCTATTCATTCTTGAATGTCTGTCAGGGGTTCTTTCTCTAGCAATCTGGTTTTTGTATCCAGAATCAGAGGGGAGTCACAAATGAGGACATCCTAGAATACAGTACAAGGTAGCTGTCGTACGGTGTGTCCTAGGAATTTTAGTCACCGTCGATAGGAACGCCATCAATTTTCAAGAGGGGGTCTTTCTATGAATATTGGGCTCAAACCTCAGTATTGGGGATACGAGAACATTTGGTGGCTTGTAGTATGTGTCTCAAGCAACGATGGCTAAAAAATTTTAAAGATTGCGTTTCTTTAGCCTTTGCTTTCATCGCCTTTTCTGTTCGAGATCTCAGAGTCAGTGTTTGGATCACCGTTGGTATTAGGAAAGAACTGAGGTAGTATAACTCTCTGACAATCCCTATCGTCTTATCCTCTAGTTGGGCATCTGGGTGGCTTAGGACCTTTGCTTTCATGACTTTTGTTTTTGACTTGCTTATCATGAGGTCAGCTTTCTTTGGTGTATAGGAAGTATTGTGTACCATCTCTTATAGCTCCGCCGACGAGCTACTCCTGGGAATCACATCGTCGGCAAAGTTAATGTTTTCAAATGTAATCGGACTCCCTTCTCTCTGACAATCAACAAAGCCTCTGTAGATACAAAGTGAATTCGTCACTATCGAGTCCATAATGTTGTTAAAGGGACCTGGTGAAAGTGGACAACCCTGCTTAGCCCCTGACTCAAAGTCAATTTCTGTTGTTCCGAACTCGGCAGTTTGGACACGCGCAACTGCAGACTCATAGGCTTCATTGAATATCTCAGTTAGTTTTTTTTTTTGGGGGGGGGAGGGTGTTTTCTACGAGCATCTTCCAACGCGCAGCCCTGATGAGGAAATCAAAAGTGTCAAAAAAATCGATATCTCCTACTCTGTTGTAGAGTCAGGCTAGAGAAAATGATATGGTCTTGACAACCCTGCTTAGCCCCTGACTCAAAGTCAATTTTTGTTGTTCCGAACTTGGCAGTTTGGAAACGCGCAACTGCAGACTCATAGGCTTCATTGAATATCTCAGTTAGTTTTTTTTGGGGGGGAGGGCGTTTTCTACGAGCATCTTCCAACGCGCAGCCCTGATGAGGAAATCAAAAGTGTCAAAAAAATCGATATCTCCTACTCTGTTGTAGAGTCAGGCTAGAGAAAATGATATGGTCTTGGCAGTCTTTATCACACCTGAAACCTGCCTAATACTGGTCTTGTCACCTTAAAAAGTATGTCAGCTAAAAATAACAGTTTAAAGTCTATTGTCGTAATTGAAACTTTCATCCTTTATCTTCTTGCTTTAGAAAAGTCTCTTTTTTTGGAATCTCCTGTTTCATCTGTCACTCATAAGATTAATGTATTGTACAACTGATGAATGACAAAACACATTCATTTTCAGGAGTGTCCCAGTGGTGTTATATCGGAAGGAATCTTCAGGCTGCTATTAGCCAGTTTATTTCCCAACGGAGGTGAGACAAGTTTATTATCTCTTTTTGTCATTTTATTCTTTGTAAATTATAAATGAAGCTCTGGAGTGATTTGGCTAGATCAAGCTAGGATAGCTCCGTGAGGGAGAACGAAATATTTTCTTTTTAATTTTTGGAAAGGATGTGGTTATTATGATTATTTGCAAGACTAGTTTGTCATTTAACATATGGTGTCAACAGGGATGTCAATTGGTGGGGAGGGGGCTAGAAGGAATTCATTCCTTAAATTTTATACGTCCTAGATTTGAGAAAACTTTCTTTGGTAGTTTCATTTATAAATGCCTTTTTTGATATTTTCATTGAAAAAACAACAAAATTACCCCCCTTAAATGTTAGCTCTTTATCACGTGGTATGATGAAATTTTTTTCTACCTTTTAAATGACACATTTTGGGAGATTCCCCTTACGCGATGCATCTAAGAGCCATGAAATTATAATTGAAAACCCACCGAATCAAGATTTCAGTAAATAGTGGGAAATGTTTGTTCCTTACTCCACAATTTAACGAAATGATTTTTTTTACGATTGTTAAAATATATTAGGGGCATGTCTCCTCATCTCTGTGTGACATTTCTGTCAATCTACATCATTTGATCAAACTTATACAACATGCCTGCTGAAATCCCTGCCTCACGTTAGAATTCCATATCCAGTCGCATTAAGGTGTGTATTTCTTTCGAAATGAGAAACTTTGCAAGTGCAGGCAAAGTAGAGTTTGGCCCCAAAAAAATTGCAACAGAAATGGTCTTTACACCAGGTTGTAGAGAAAAAAAGCTGAAAAACATATCCAAAGTTGCACATTCTATGTCGACGCAAAACTAGTTTTTTTTTTCGTATCGTGTCAGTTTTCTCACTTTCCTAACAAAAAAAAAAAAAAAAAATAAGTTCCAGTAATTGTTCGTTTTTCTTGAACTGAATTATTATTCCGATGTAAAAGACGGGATAAGTGCAAAAATAGCGTCAAGTTTGGTGTACGGTATATAAAAACCTTTCATAGTCATCAGTATGAGATTTTTACGCTTCTTGTCGTCGTGAGACCCCCCCCCCCCCTTTTTACCAGACCACCTTTCATTGGCTAAATCGTCGGTTTTGAGATCTAATAATTGGCTAGCCTGAATCTTATCGTCCCTGGCTCCATCCCTTGATGGGTCGGCCTAAAAAAAGTGATTGCAAGATGTTTATTAAAACATGAAAAATATTAGAAAAGGGGAATCATCTATGAAACTAGTTGTCAGCGGCCGACATTTAAAATCCCTCTTAGAATAAATTATTGTCAACACACTGACTATTCTTCGCAATTGATAAAATTATCGAATCAACTTCAAGAACATTTTAAAGACAGAATCAAACTCCGACTAGTATTCACAACTTATTCTTTTGATTCAGATATTTAAGCTCCGACGTTCTCCTCATCGTTATAGCCTTCGATTCTTGGAGATAGAACATGCTGTTTTTTTGCACGTTTTACACACTGTAGTACAAGCTAAGCCATTTTTAAAGCAGCTACATTTCGTTGAGCTAAATTTCAGTAGAACGGAGCTCTTCACGATTTTCAGAAGAAGACGAGGGGTTGGTGGGATGTAAGTAGTAATAGGATAAAGGAATTCATCTTTATTTTTCCGACCCTATTCCTCGGCTTTTAGTTCAGAATCAGGATCTCCACTCCATACCTGAACTTTGTAGAAAACCCTGTAACTGTGGAATTTAGCCACATTTGAAGTTAGTGGTAACTGTTCTGGGTGGACGAGCGTGCTAGCAGTCGTCACCTTCTTTTTAAAAACTTCCCTATGGAGTTTATTTATATCATGAGCAGAGCGTGTTCTCCAGAAACTCTTACTTCTTCCTTTGAAGTTGACTTCAGCATGAAAACTGCAGCTGATGTACGAAAATCGACATCTGCCATTAGCTTCTTCAGAGCAAGGCTTTTTCCCACACTGTGGATCCGTGAAATGGAGCCACAGCCTACTTAAGAAAGGAATCAGATGGCATGTCTCTTGGCCCAGCTTGTCTTTCAATTTGTGAATATCGCATATTTGGGAAGCTTTGTTTGACATTGATTAAGGTGCAAAGAATAGTTTCTTACTTGATGGGTCACCATGATAACACAATAGAACAAAACTATCAGTATCATCTCCAATGACGAAAGTGCCTTAATACCGGGAAGAATAAACAGCAGCTTGTACAATTGGGACATCTACTTCACCAGGTGCCTGGACTACGGCGAAGCCCTTTGATTGGAGATAAACAGCTAACGCGCAGATAAACATGGCCTAGTTTTTCTTGCAGGACAAGAACTCATCTTTTTTTATCTTTAGCTGCATATCTGCTGTAAAGAAGATCTCATGGCCGGTTGTGCGATCTCTCTTCGACTGGGCCATACCCCTTATGGTAGCTCCATCGTCGTAGCCGTCAAACACCATAGTGGCAGATGAATACTTTGGGTCACGTAAGTAGCATTATGGTCAAGAATTTTGGAGTATCGTTCGTTTTTGGCCCACGGAATTATGTGCAGAAGAACTCCACCGACGATGATGTATCGAATGCCTTTGGGAAGAGGAGTAGAGCGCTCCTCAAGATTGCAAGCATGTTCTATAGCCTTGGCAAACTCCATTCTGTTCGGGGACCAGAAAATGCAAGAACTGTCAAAAAGTGATGCCGAGTAGGAACACAGTTCGTGTCGACAGCACTCAGAGTCCGTGAGATTGATCCTCTTTGCTATCATGATAACCCTCTGAAAAAGGAGAGTAAGGTTCAGTCTTTGGCAATCTCCACCTGGATTCTGCTTTTTAGTAACTTGAACTGCCAGTTATTTTCGTCAAAACACAAAATCAGCGACCAACTTTCAAGACATGGAGACAATGATTTTTAGGCCCAAATCTCTAGCAGAATCAGCGCTGGCAGATTCATAGGCTGTCAGACTGCTTGTGATGTTTCTTAGTTGAAGATCCCCAGTAGATGTTGATCCTTTTTCTAGGAAATCGATAACAATCTGGGTGTCTTTACAGTCTCTTAGCTGCCTCGGCTCGGATGTTCCCTTATGTTGTTCACTAGTTCCATAGAAAACCTGTGACATACCCTCAATGAAAAGATTTAATGCGGAGCAGACTGGTCAAGATAGAACCCATAAAACCTTTGAACCTCTGTCGTACCACTTCCATTAGTACGGCCCCCAGCCGTTTTGAGACAACGCATGAGCTCCTGTTCAATGACAAGATCCGTGGAGAGCCCAGCCCAGAATCTTTCAGAGCATCTGATCACATGCATCCCATTCTGGAAGGCTTGATAAATGGAAGGATGGGTTTCTTGGAGCTTGACCATTCACTGGAGGTAGAGCTGTTAGGATTTTGTGTAATTGTTGTGCCCAGATACCGCCAGACAAGGTAGCATGTCAGAGGTGGATTTTAAGTGGAGATCCAATGACCCAGGTCGTTCGGCTCTTAAGAAATTTTGCAATACGTATACCATATTGGAGTATTGGAAGCACAGTTTCGAGGTTCTATACTTGAACAGTTCCAGTCTCTTCCTATCGATGAATCCCACTATTTTTTCCAGGGTTTGGTCTCCTTCTATATACGCAATGACCGCTTCTTTGTTCATAAGCTTTGTGTGCAGGTTTCTGAGTTCCAATATTTCTTCAGGCTGCAAAATTGATAAAACTTTTTTCGAGAAAGAAAACGGAATGCAGTATAGCATGTATCACACCGTCAACCAGAACCTGGCCACGTATTGCCCTGGTGATTGATTTCCCGCTGAGAAGATGGAGGAACAGTTTTAGGTGCGTAGACAAGTTCAAGAACCACTCTAAGTCTTGAAACCTCCATGATATAGCCAACTGATGCAAGGAAGCTCATGATGGTATGAAATCCTCCAAGTTTTGGAACAATATTTAACAGCTTACTTCTTGGAGCAGCAGCTTCGACAATTTTCATGGCTTTCCGCCACAGCGGCTGCTCAAATGTTACAACCGGAGTAAATCCATGTTGCCTGGGCTGCTCTGCTACAAAAAGCAAAGTCGAATAAATGGAAGTGTCACCACTAGCTGGAAGGTCAATCATAGGAAGGAAAACAATGGAGGCTTTTCCTGGGTGAGACAAAAATGTTTCCTGTTTTTACAGGAGTGCATACAAATTTGCATCTGTAATTTAAAATTTGAGGTAGTTGAGAGTATATAATTTCAACTTTAGTTTCCAGAAAAATATATATTTTTGCAAATATGTTTTATTTGGTCAAAGAAGAATGTTGTCTGAACAACTGTTTCATTTGATATACTTCAATGTCTGGGTGTATTCTTTGGCTTCGTCCTTCCTGTTCCGATTACATTTTTTATTTCGAAGAAGTATATTTCGATTTTAATACCTGTAAAACAAAAAAGAAAGAGTCCCGACCATGATTGATTGCTATGTACCATTTCAACCCGGTCTTGGAGTTTTCAGATACCAGGACGAAAACCACAGGGTGTCAAGAATGGATCAATAGATGGCAAAATACAAAACACGGGTATTAATGTGACTTAACAAAAGAATAATCGGGGTAATTTTCAATTGTGACTTTTTAGCTTACGGCTTTATCCACGAAATCACTTGGACAAAAAGGTGGGACGAAACGTTGATATAATTTATTGCATACGAAGGTAATGAAAGTGGTGTAGCTGCTTTCTGTGCGTTAACTGGTCTTATAAACGAGCAATCCATAATATATCAGCCCCCTTTTTTTTTACCAACAATCGACGAATTGGTGGACAATAAGTGCTAAAAGGAACATGTCAAATGAAAATATAAAAAGTGCATATTGGTGAGTATAAAACAGGTTTTCTAGTAGACATTACATAAGGTTAATTTAATTTTTGGGCTCAGCTCATCATTTTATGTCAGAATTAAATAAAAAAAACAAGTTTTTTAAACTGAAAGTAAGGAGCGACATTAAAACTTAAAACGAACAGAAATTATTCCGTATATGAAAGGGGCTGTCTCCTCCTCAACGCTTCGCTCTTTACTTCAAAGTTTTTTATTGTTTTAAAAAATAAAGTTGTGAGACAGAGCCAAACTTTAGCGTAAAGAGCGAGGCGCTGAGGAGGGGACAGCCCCTTTCATATACAGAATAATTTCTGTTCGTTTTAAGTTTTAATGTCGCTCCTTACTTTCAGTTTAAAAAACTTGTTTTTTTTTATTTAATTTCTGATCGTTTTTTAGTTAATGCAGCTTTTATTTTGGCTCACCGTCATTGAATAAGTAAACAAAATTGGCATAAAAATTTTACTTTTCTTTTGCTAAATGGATGTCTCTAAATTTGGTTATGACGTAATTTACAAATTAACTTACGTAACTAACTTCTATATTCGTATATTTTTCTTCTGGCAAAAAATTCAAAGTTGCAGATTTTTGCAGATATGAGCTTGGAACCTATGTAATAGGGTTTTCTGATACGCTGAATCTGACGGTGTGATTTTCATTAAAATTTTTCACTTGTAGGGGATGTTTCCCCCCTCTTTAAAAAATCGGGTAAATTTTCTCAGGCTCGTAGCCTTTGATGAGTAATACTAAACTTAATAAAATTTATATATTTAGAATCAGCATTATAAACACATTCTTTTGATACATTTATTGACATCAAAATTCCGTTTTTAAAAGTTTCGATTACTATTGAGCCGTATCGCTTGTTTTTTTTTATTGTTTTTTTTTATTACGTATATGTTATTACGTATATGAGGGGGTTCTCTCCTTATTCAATACCACGCTCTTTACGTTAAAAGTTAAAAAAAATTTCGATTCACAAACCCCTGAATCACAAAGGCCGTTTAATTAGAATAGATAGCTCTTTTGAAAGCACTAAAAAAACTGTAGCGTAAAGAGCGAGGTATTGACTTGGGGGAGAACCCCCTCACATACGTTATAATTTCTGTTTATTTTAAGTTCTAATGTTGCTTCTTACTTTCAGTTGAAAAAACTTGTTTTTTTTAATTTAATTCCTGATCGTTTTTTAAATAATGCTTGGAAATCCGGCGCCCCTTCATAGAAATGTCCCTTACCTCAAAGAAACATCCTCCAAGGAAAGATTTTCCAGAGTAACCCTCTCCTCTAGCCCCCCCTCCAGAAAAAAAATCCTTCCTGAAAATGTCTGTATACTTCCCAATAACCAATAAATAATGCTTGCAAGTCCGGCATCCCCTTCATGGCAATTTACCTTCCCCCATGAAAACTTCCTTCATGGAGAGATCCTCCAACATAACCCCTGACCCTCCCCCCACTACCAGAAAAAAACCCTCCTGAAAACTTCTTTATACTTCCCAATAACCAATACTATATGTTAACATTGGGTAAAGTTGACAACTTTTAGCCCTCTCCCTGGGGACTTCGGGGAATTAAGTCATCCTAAAAGACATATTTATCATATTTTCGACCATGCTGAACAAAATGGCTATCTCAAAATTTTGATCGGGTGACTTTGGGAAAAAATTAGCGTGGGAGGGGGCCTAGTTGCCCTCCATTTTTTTGGTCACTTAAAAAGGGCACTAGAACTTTTAGTTTCCGTTCCAATGAGCCCACCCACAATATTCTAGGACCACTGGGTCAATACGATCACCCCTGGGGAAAAAAAACAAAAAAACAAAAAAACGAATAAACACGCATCCGTGATCTTTCTTCTGGCAAAAAAATGCAAAATTCCACATTTTTGTAGATAGGAGCTTGAAACCTCTGCAGTAGGGTTCTTTGATACGCTGAATATGATGGTGTGATTTTCATTAAGGTTCTATAACTTTTAAGGGGTCTTTCCCCCTTTTTTTGAAAATCAGCCAAATTTTCTCAGGCGCCTAACTTTTGATGGGTAGCACTAAACTTAATGAAAGTTATATATTTGAAATCAGCATTGAAATCTGATTCTTTTGATGTATCTATTGGTATCAAAACCCGTTTTCTAGAGTTTCGGTTACCATTGAGCCGGGTCGCTCCTTACTTACAGTTCGTTACCACGAACTGTTTGATAGTTGCCTTCTGATAGTATGATGAAAAAGAGGTCACACCGATGAGAAGGGTAAAATCACATATTGATGATTATGAAACTTTTTCTGGTACATTGTACATAAAATTTGCTTTCATTTTCGGGCTCAGCTCTTCATTTTACATCGGGACGATACTTCATATACGGAAAAACAAATATTTACCGACAGTTCATTTTTTTTAAAGAAAAAAACTGAAAAAATTGACACGAAAAGCAAAAACAAACTAGTTTTGCGTCGAAGCTAGAATGTGCAACTTTGGATATGTTGTTAAACTTTTTTTTTTATCTACAACTTGGTATAAAAATCATTCCTGTTGCAATTTGTTTGGGGTCGACCCATATTTTTGGCTAGTTTGCCTGCAACAGCTATAAATTTCAATGAATTTTAAAGAGAGTTACATCATAGCATTTATTGCTTTTAGATGTATCATTCGTTGAACCAAAATTATGATACTAATTAGACTTTTTCTTGTAGACGGATCTACACTTGCTTTAAACGAAAGAATTTCTACGTGTTTGTGAAAAACCTCTTATTTTTCAATAAAAAAAAGAAGAAAAATATATATCAAAACTGTAAATAGGTAAATTTATAATGACGAGCTTCAGCCAAAGAACAAAAGCAAAATTGTCGTCTTATTTTGAAAAATTAAGTTCACAGGAAAATAACATAGCAAAACTTATAAGGGTCTAAATCTTACAAAACAAACTTGGTTCGTAAGATCATTTTAGATTACATACTTAGTACCTCAGCTACCTCAGTTTATATTTTTTAATTTTAAAGAATTAGATAGTTAGAGTCAGTTAGTTAGAGTTAGAGCTAGTTAAAAGATTTATAAAACCTGCATTATTTTCATAATCTTTTATAAATGAAAATATTCTGCTATATTTCGAAAGCTCTGATTTTGTTTACTGCCAATATACTCCAGCCTACATAGTTGATACCACTAATTGGTCTCCCTATTAGGTGCATTGTTTTTGATCTTTCCTTATCAGGAAAAAATGTTCAATATATCTCCTAATTTGGTCATCAAGTTCCTGCTTGTTATAGATTGTCGTTAGGAAACCAACCATGGTAGTGTTTATCTTCTATAAAACTTATCAAATTTCTTTCCAGTAGTAATTTCGTTCCCATGGTATCAAGATTTACCATGGAAGATACGAAGAAAATTAGATCTTCCTGTTTAAGTTAATTGTATATTTTGAAAGCCAAAATAATCAATTAGTTATTGAGAGAGGTCAAGCGGGGCTCGGCTCTGCCAAGCTTTCTTGCTTTGCTTCTCATATAAATTTTACACAGATTTTTGAAATATAAAAACCCCTCCATTGTCAAAGGGTGAATACGCTAACAATTTGTGTTTTGATAGGGAGCGCAGACCATGTGAAGGGTGTACATAATTAAAAAATTATACGCCAAGTGTAAAACTTATGAAATTTGTGGGGGCAGGGCCCCCTGTGCTTGTATCTGGCAGTTAGTTTGTTTACATTATTTATATAAAGTAACCAAAGATGATGATTTATCTCTGCTACCCTTTTCGTATTATAAATTCTCACTCTTAATTTCAGATACGGCACTATATGCCCACTTAGTGTTTCGAGCCTTTGACGCCAGAGAAGTTGGGTATCTTGTATTTGAGGTAAGTACATTATTGTTAAATTATTGATAAACTTATGGATAAAAAAAATACACATAAATATAATGCCTCATAACGTGCCCGTACACGTTTCGGCAAGTTGGGTTCCGTTCAATTTTCAAGCGTAATTTTTGTGAATGTCCAATCACAGTAAAGACTTACAGCAAACACTAATTTTTTCCCCCGATGAAAAAAAAATGAAAGCTTGAAATAAAAGTTTTTCTATGCAAAGGTTTAATCGAAAAATGATAAATAGGCATATAATAAGCAGGAAATACCTGAACTTAAATTGATGTTGACTATACTAACGGTTTTCCGCTTCAATTATCCACTTTGCGCTTACAAAACATAAACCATTCATAAATCTTGCTTTTTAATCTACAATTGTGATTGTAGGGTATAAGGGAGATTACCTTGAATAACTAAAATGATTTGTGTCTCTTCCAGTTATAAACAGCTACCTTGAAAGTCTACTAAGAAAATATCAACTTGTTATTGATATTGCCCTTAATTTGTGCAATTTAGATTAGAAACAGATGTAGGAATAATTCAAAAAATATTATTATTATCAAAAGATCTGAAATTTACTTTCCAGTTATAGGAAGAAAAGTGTCTAGGACATCCTTGTAGTTTTGGACAATTTGTTTTAGATGCCTTTTTCCTACTCATGTCTGATTCTGAATAAAAAGATAGCGTCTTTTAAAGGCATGTTTCCCGAAATATCAAAATCCTTACGAGTTTTGTATTGTTTTTCAAGCCCTAATTAATTATTCTGTTTTACGTTATTATTTCCTTCTAATTTGTCCTCCTTGAAAAAATGTTACCCCACCCCTCAAATAATGTCCTGAAGATGTGTCTGCCTGAGTGTTCCCGTGCTATTTTATAAGACAACGCACAACTTCCCCTAGTAACCTCAACCTCTCTTTCATTATGGGCCTAGAGAGCGGTATTGAACCACATTTTTCGTACAGCCTATTGTTTGAAATACGGTCAGTCAGCAGGGTACACAGAACAATCCTTAAGCAATTTCTCCGGATAACATCCAGCAAATCTTCATCCGCTTTTCGGAGCGCCCATGCTTCCGATCCATATTTGACCACTGTCATCAATGTTGCTTCTAATATTCTAATCTTGGTTGGCAGACTTACTCTTCCTATTCTTCCAAGCTTTTTTTTTAACTGTTAAAAAAAATACCCTGAACCTTGGCTATTCTACTTTTAACATCTTTACTGCTTCCACCATCTTTACTAATAATCCTACCAAGGTAAGTGAAGCTGCCCAGCTGATCAATCTTTTCGTTAATAAACGTCACCTTTTCATCTTCACTTATTCCTAGCCTTAGTGACTTATTCTTCTTAACATTAATTTTCAAACCTATTCTAGCACCCTGAACTCACAAAACTTCTAAAAGTTCATTCATTTTGCTCAAACTTTCATCTAGGATGATTAAATCATCAGCATAATCTAAGTCCAGGAGACTTTTTCCTTCCCATTCGATTCCGTGGTCTCCCATTACCCTTCTTGTTCTCTTTAAGACAAAGTCCATCAAAATAATCCATAGCCTTTAAAGGGGGATAGAACACAACCCTGCTTAACTCCTGATTTAATACAAAACCAGCTGCTAACCTCATTTCTTACCTTAACCGCAGCAGTATTATTCTCGTACATAGCACTAATAACTTTAATGTATTTGTCTGGTATACCATACAAGGATAAAACCTTTACTAAAGCTTTTCTATCAACAGAATCGAACGCTTGCTCATAATCTATAAAACTTAGGACCAAAGGTGTTTGACAACTCAGGCACTTCCGCCTGAGTATATATATATATATATATATATATATATATATATATATTATATATATATATATATATATATATATATATATATATATATATATATAT
>CM051262.1:65592298-65627298 GCA_027921565.1 Artemia sinica
TGGTAAAAAAAGCCCCCCCCCTTCCCCTCCAAAAAATACAGCCTGGCAATAAATAGCTCAGAAAGCACCACAATCTTAGTCAATTTTAAGTTTATAGCCAATTGAAGTGAAAAAAATTAACGATATCTTTCTGTTCAAATTGTAGAGATGCTTTAAACTAAAAACAGTCTCATTTTACATTTGAAATTAGGCTTCTAAATATGTTAATAGTTTCATCAATTTATTTAAGAACTTACCACGGGATTTCTTTTTATTTCCCTGTTGTGTCTTCGAAGTAATAATACTCTTTCAAATATGCATACAATATCACACTTACGTAGATAACGGCCACAAGATAGCGTCGTCTGAAAACTATCTTGGCTGATAGATAAAAAGAAAAATCTCTCGTGTCAAATAAGGGGAAGTGAACAGGCTCAATCACATTTTTTGAGTAACTTGGAGACCAAACACTTTGATCCTCTCTCTCAGTATCTAATTTACATCAAAGGCTTTGAATTTTCTTTCTCTTTCCAATCTTCATTTCCACGTGTACTACTTCAAGGATAAAAAATAGAGAGTTTACTAATAAAAATGCTACGACTCAAAAATTGTAATAATTAATGAAAGGGTCATTTGAAGATTTTCCCGAGTCCCCTTCTTTCCCAAGCCTTTCAAAAGTCCTAGAATTTCCAAGTTATTCCTTCATTAACGTTTCGACTTATTCTCTCAGACATTTGCAGAAACAGAGGGTTGTTTCTAATTTTAGGTTAATTGTTATAAACTAACTCAGCCATGAAAGTAGTTGTTTGGGTGAAGTATGTCATTTAGATTCTAATTTCAATGTTGTGCTTTCTATTTTGAAACTCCTCGGTTTCTTTGCCAGGCTTTCCTGGAATATAATCCTTAGTATTGGTCTTTATAATCTAGCTCTGTCAAAACTCTTTTTCCGACGTAAGAAGAAGAAGAGCTCCGTCTTAAGGATAATTCTTAAAAATTAAATACATTTTTCTGCGAATGGTACCAAGTTTTCTATTTCAGGTCAACTAGATGAGGTATGACACTAAATTAAACACTACGATTTGTGTCCAGATTTTTAAAAGGGTGTATGTTATTAAAAATTGCTGAAAATTTTTCTCCAGCATACAATTAGCAGAGCAACTATAAAGTCTTGAAAAAAGAAAAGATTTAAAGTATTATATTCTTTGTCCCTGAAAAGATTATGTCAATATAAAACGAACCGAAATTAATTAAAAAAAAACTTTTTCCACAAAATAAGTTTTTCAAAGAAAAGTAAGGAACTCCATTAAACCAAAAATGAGCAAAAATAAAATCAAATAAGCTACCAAGCGTGAAGCTACCACAAATCAGCATCGATAAATAAATGAAACCCAAAACGAACAGAAATTACAATAAATAACCGAGTCAAACTCAAAACGAGCAGAAATTAACATGAGTAGGGCTTAAAACCCCTATGCCTTCCCAATGTCAGAACATAATTTGGACTTTACTGGAAAAGAATACAAATGAATGTAAACTGTCAGTTTAATATACACATACCCATATTTAGTAATCAAAACGTTAATATTATTTGATTTATTAGAGTTATGAAAGTAAAAATGTTCATATTTTTTCAGTAAAGTGCAGATTATGTTCTGGCCTTGGGAAGGCATAGGGGTTTTGAGCTCTACTCATGTTAATTTCTGCTCGTTTTGAGTTTGACTCGGTTATTTATTGTAATTTTGTTTCTTTCGGGTTTCATTTATTTATCGATGCTGATTTGTGGTAGTTTCACGCTTGGTAGATTATTTGATTTTATTTTTTGCTCATTTTTGGTTGAATGGAGTTCTTTACTTTTCTTTGAAAAGCCTGTTTTGTAGAAAAAGTTTTTTTTAATTAATCTCAGGAAAACACAACGTTTTTGTGTGTGTGTGTGTGTGGGGGGGGGGGGGTAGCTGCGCTCTGATCACTTTGACTTTTAAAAATGGCATTAGAACTTAAGATTACCAATCCAATGAGTCTCCTCCAAACCACATACGACCTCCCTTTTTATAAGAACCTTATATGCCCAAAGGGCATAACTTACAACCCTGTCCCTGAGAGCTGTGGGTGGGGGGTGTCTTCCTCACAGACATGCTTTCCAAAACCTTCAACTACGATGACTAAAATTGTTATCTCCAAATTTTCATTGGAGGCGTTTCAAGTCAAATGATGAACATGGAGGGGGGGGAGCTGTTTGCTCTCAAATTACTTTGACTCTTAAAACGGTCACTATAACTTCAATTTTCAAGTCAAAGAAGCCCAATCTGATGTATATACGACCGCCCATTCCATTAAAACTTTATATGCACTCATATAATAACTTACAGCCCTATCTCCAGGGCACTAGGGGGTTGTGTCATCCCTAGAGACATTATTATATGTTCTTTGGACCATTTAAAAAAAAAAAAAAACGCTATCTCATGATTCAGATGCCAAATCAGATGCGTTTGATGAAAGGAGACGTTCAGGGGGGGGGGGCTAAATGCCCTACATTACTTTGATGCTTAAAAGGGAACTAGAATTTTCAATTTTCAGCCAAATGAACCTCTTCTAAAGTTAAACAACCATTCCTTCCATAAAATCCTTAAATACTACTTGGGCATAGCTTGCAACCCTTGCCTCTAATATCTGGGGTTTATTTCAACTCTAAAAGCCTTGTTATATGATATTAATTAAAAAAAAAATTCCGAAAAATAAGTTTTTCAAAGAAAAGCAAAGGCCATTTTACACTTAAGCTCAGCAGATACAAATACCTCCCAAATTCAAACTCAAAAAGACAAGAAATTACTATTAAAGATTAATGAAACCCAAAACGAACAGAAACTAAACAAACAATCATAGCAAATAACACACAACAAGTAATAATATAAATGAATAAATAGATCTTAAAGCGAGTAATGCTTAGATTGAATATGAAAATCAAGCTTAAAACGAAAAATAAATATTTTGCTATTGAAGCATATCAAATGAAACTTAAAACGAACAGAAATTAAATAAACAATCAATGCAAACAAACATACAATAGATATTAATGTAAATGAATAAATAAATCTTAAAACGAGTGAAACTTAAATTGGATATGCAAATCAAGCTTGAAACGAACAAAAATTACTGCAAACAAGAGTTTAGGTATTGCCTCCTTCTCTCACTGTAAAAGTTTAAGACCTACTGCATAATTAGCGCTTTACTGAAAACCAATTTTATTACAAATATCTTTTTTTGTACTTGATATTGAAAATAAACATTAAAATTATAGTAAAATTTTGAACTGAAGGAAGAGCTTTCAGCAATTAATATCATTATACATCCAATATTAAGTTTAATTTATTAGTTCTCTCTAATGCTGTTCAAGACGAATATAGTTTCACTAAAAACAAGAGTTTGGATACTGCCCCCTTTCTTAACTGTAAATAAAAACCAAGAGCCTACTGCGTCATTGGCGCTTAATTGAAAACGGATTATATTACAAATATTTTCTTTTCCAGTTTTTACAGCATTGAAAGTAAAAATAAAATTACAGTGAAATAAATTCTTGAACTGATGGATCTTTCAACAATTAATACCATTATACATCAAATTTTCAATTTGATGTTGTTTATACTTTCCAAGACTGTTCAAGACGCATATAGTTTTCAGTAAAGCGCCAATGACGCAGTAGGTTTTAGACTTTTAAAGTGAGAGAAGGAGGCGATACCCAAACTCTTGTTTGTAGTGATTGTTTTTCGTTTTAAGCTTGATTTGCATATTCGGTTTAAGTTTCACTCGGTTTAAGATTTATTTATTCGTTTACATTAATATCTATTGTATGTTTGTTTGCATTGATTGTTTATTTAATTTCTGTTCGTTTTATGCTTCATTTATACTTCAATAGCAAATTTTTTTTTTCGTTTTATGCTTGATTTTCATGTTCAATCTGCGCATTAGTCGCTTTAAGATCTATTTATTTATTTATATTATTACTTGTTGTATGTTATTTGCTATGATTGTTTATTAAATATCTGTTCGTTTTGGGTTTCATTTATTCTTTAATAGTAATTTCTGGTCGTTTGGAGTTCGAATTGTACCAGGTATTTGTATCTTCTGAGCTTAAGTTCGAAATGGCCTTTACTTTTCTTTGAAAACCGTATTTTTCGGAAAGTCTATTTTGATTAATTTTTGTTCGTTTTTGATTGCAAAAAGTTTCAAGTTTTTAAAATTCCTAATTTCAAAATCAAACTTAAAAAAAATCAAATGCTCATCAAAGTATCAAAACTGGTATCAAAGTGAAAAAATGGGTTTGTGTCAACCTCGGAGTTTTTATTATTTGATGTTTGAACTATTTTTAACAAAATGGCTATCTCAACATTCTAATCGGATGGGTTTTGGGAAAAAAGACCAGTGGGGGGAGGGGGGATAATTGCCCTTCGGTCTCTTTTGACTCTTAAAAGGTGAACTAGAACTTTTTATTTTCAATCAAATGACCCCTCTCTGAAGTTTATACGAGCATCCCTTCTGTAAGAACCATATATACTCCCACAGTATAACTTAAAACGCCTGTCCCTAGACCCTGGGGGTTGTGTTTACCCCGGAGTTTTAATATCTGATGTTCAAAATATTTTTAAAAAAATGTTCACCTCAAATTTTTATCGGATAGGTTTATCCTATCCTGTCATAATAACCATATACGGCCCCAGGATATAACTTACAATGCCTACCCCCACGCCTCTATAACTTAAAACTATGTTGAAAAAACTGACTATCTCAAAATTTTGATTCTATGTGTTTGGGGGAATGGTGGGCGTGGGGGGGGGGGGGGGGGCTAGTTGCCCTCCAATCACTTGCGACTATTAAAAAGGGCACTAGCCCTTTGAATTTCCAATCGAATGACCCTTTTTTGAAGTTTTCACGACTACGCCTTCTATAAAAACCTTACCTGCCCCCAGGGCAAACTTACAACCCTTGCCCTGAAGGCTGTGGGGGAGTGTCCTCCTCAAAAGCGTAATTTCTATCTGGAAATCAACAACGCTGAACAAAATAGCTATCTCAAAATTTTGATTGGATGTGTTTGGGGGAATGATGGGCGTGGGGGGCTGGGGAGCTAGTTGCCTTCCAATCCCTTTTGACTATTCAAAAGGGCACTAGCCCTTTGAACTTCCAATTGAATGAGCCTTTTTTGAAGTTTCCACGACAACTCCTTCTATAAAAACCTTATATGCCCCAAGGGCCTAACTTACAATCCTTGCCCTGAAGGCTGTGTGGGGGAGTGTCCTTCTCAAAAACATAACTTTTATCTGGAAATCAACTACGCTAAACAAAATGGCTATCTGTAGTTTTTGATTGAATGTGTTTGTGGAAATGGTGGGCTTGGGAGGGGTGTCAATTACTCTCCACTCATTTTCTACTATTAAAAAGGGCAATTTCAATCTCCTAACAAATGAGCCCTTTTTAAAATTCCTACAACAACCTTCTATATAAACCTTATTTGCCCCCAGGGCATAACTTATAACCCTTGCACTGGGGGCTCTGAGGGGGGTTATCATCCTAAAAGACCTAATTTCCAGAACTTTCGACTTCGTTGAAAAAAATAGATATCTCAAAATTTTGATTGGATATGTTTGGGGAAATGGTCGGCATGAGAGGGGGGTTAGCTGCCCTTCAACCGCTTTTGACCATTAAAAGGACACTAGTTCTTTCAATTTCTAATTGAATGAGCCCTTTTTGATGTTTTTACAACATCGCTTTCTATAAAAACCTTATATTCCCAAGGACATAATTTACCACCCTTGCCCTGAGGGTTGTGGGGGAAGGGCTGTTATCCTTAAATACCTAATTTCCAAAACTTTCAACTACTTTGAATAAAATGGATATCTAAAAAATTTGATCGATGTGTTTGGGAAAAGGTGGGCGTGAGAAGGGGTTAGTTGCCCTCAAATGCCTTTTGGCTATTAAAAAGCACAATAGCCCTTTGAATTTCCAATCGAAACAGCTCTTTTTTAAGTTTCTACGACACAGATTTCAATAAAATCTTATTTGCCCCCAGGGTAAAACTTTTAACCCTTGCCCTGAAGACTCTGGGGGGGAGTGTGCTGCTCAAAGGCATAATTTCCTCAACTTTAAAGTGCCTGAATCAAAATGGCTATCAAACAATTTTTATTGGGTGTGTTTTGAGAAAAGGTGGGCATGAGAGGGGGGTAAGTTGCAATCAAATCACTTTCGACTATTAAAAAGGGCACTAGCCCTTTGAATTTCCAATCGAAAGAGCCCTCTTTTCAAGTTTTTATGACAAAGATTTCAATAATAACCTTATATGTCCTCAGGGCAAAAATCATAACTCTTGCCCTGAAGACTGTGGAGGGAGTGTCCTGTTCAAAGGTGTAAATTCAAGAACTTTTAACTGTATGGAAGAAAATGGCTATCTCATAATTTTGATTGGATATGTGTGGGAAAATGGTGGGCGTGGAAGGGTTCTTAGTTGCTTTCTAATCACTTTCGACTATTAAAAAGGGCACTAGCCATTTAGATTTCCAATCGAATGAGCCCTTTTGGAAGTTTCTATGAAAACACGTTCTATAAAAACAATAAATACCCCCAGGGCATAACTTACAACCCTTGCCTTTAGGGCTCTTGGGGAGTGTCCTCCTCAAAAACATAATTTCTATCTGGAAATCAACTACGCTGAACAAAATGGCTATCTCAAAATTTTGATTGGATGTGTTTGGGGAAAAGGTGGGCGTGAGGGAAGGGGGTTAGTTGCCCTCAAATCACTTTTGACCATTAAAGAGGGCACTAGACCTTTGAGTTTCCAATCGAATGAGCTCTTTTTGAAGTTTCTAAGACAAAGATTTCAATAAAACCTTATATGCACCCAGGGCATAAGTTATAACCCTTGCCCCAAAGACTCTGGGGGGAGTGTCGTGCTCAAAGGTATAATTTCAATTCATCAATTCATATAGTTTCAGTATAATCAAAAGTATAATAATACATTGTGCCAACATCGTTCTTATATGCCCTCAGGGCATAAGTTAAAACCCTCGCCCAGAGGGTTTCGGGGGAGTGTCCTCCTAAAACATATTTTCTATCTGGAAATCAACTACGCTGAACAAAATGGCTATCTCAAAATTTTGATTGGATGTGTTTGGGGGAATGATAGACGTGGGGGTCTGGGGGGCTAGTTGCCTTCCAATCACTTTTGAATATTCAAAGGGTACTAGCCCTTTGAATTTCCAATCAAATGAGCTCTTTGAAGTTTCCACGACAACGACTTCTATAAAAACCTTATATACCCCCAGGGCATAACTTACAATCCTTGCCCTGAAGGCTGTAGGGGGTTTCCTTCTCAAAAACTTAACTTCTATCTGGAAATCAACTACGCTGAACAAAATGACTATCTCAAAAATTTGATTGGATGTGTTAGTTGCCTTCCAATCACTTTCGAATACTAAAAAGGGCACAAACTACTCCAATCTCCAATTGAATGAGCCCTTTTCGAAGTTTCTACGACAACTTGTTCGAGACGAAGTGTCCTCCTCTGATGGAAAAAAATAACAAATAACACATTGTGCCAACATAGTTCTTATATGCCCTCAAGGCATAACTTAAAACCCTTACCACGAGGGTTGTGGAGAAGTGTAGTCCGCAAAAATATATTTTCTATCTGGAAATCAACTAAGCTGAACAAAATGGCCATCTCAAAATTTTGATTGGATGTGTCTCGGGAAATGGTGGGCTTGGAAGGGGTGTTTGTTGCCTTCCAATCACTTTCGACTTTGAAAAAGGGCACAATCCACTCCAATTTCCAATTGAACAAGCCCTTTTGGAAGTTTCTATGAAAACTTCTTCGATACGAAGTGCCCTGCTCTAAAGGAAAAAATAATAAATAATACATTGTGCTATCATCGTTCTTATATGCCCTCAGGGAATAACTTAAAACCCTTTCCCCAAGGGTTGTTGGGGAGTGTTCTCCTCAAAAACATATTTTCTATCTGGAAATCAACTTCGCTGAACAAAATGGAGATCTGAAAATTTTGATTTGATGTGTTTTGGGGAATGATTGGCGGAGGGGAGGGCTAATTGCCCTTCAATCACTTTGGACTATTAAAAAGGGCACTAATAACTTTAATTTCGAATCGAATGAGCTCTTTTCGAAGTTTCTACGACAACTCCTTCGATACGAAGCACCCGGGTATGGAACAAAAAAAAAATTATAATAAAAAAATAAATTTGGCTGTGAGACATGGACTATGAAAGGATCTGACATTCAAGCCATCAACATATTTAACCATTCATGTTTAAGGAGAATCATTGGCATTAAATTCCGTGATCGTGTCTGCAATATCGAACTCCGCAAAATCTGCCATCAGGGTTCTGATTTGGCCACTATATTTCGACAAAGAAGACTCCGATGTTTCGGCCATTCACTTACCGCCCAAACCACACCTTTGCCAATAAAGCCCTCAGATGTACACCTATTTCGGAATGAAAAAAGCAACATGGGGGACAAAAGCAAACATGGCTCGCCTGTATCAAGGCTGATTAATCCATGGCTTCATGAAGTACGGACAAAGACAGAAAAAGTCTTATCTCGATTTGATTGAACCACTCGAAAGCGACCGAGACTCTTGGCTTACTACAATGATGAAGCTACTGGACCCCAGGGAAGGCGGAGATGCTTGAGTCCTGCTACAGGTACAAGTAAGTCAGTAAGAACTATTTAAAAAAAAACGGATACCTCAAATTTGTATCAGATGTATTTGGGAAAGAGGGCTTGGGGGGAGCTACTTGCCCTCCGATCACTTTTGACTCTTAAAAAGGGCACTAGAACTCTCGATTTCCAATCGAATGAGCCCCTTTTGAAGTTTATACAACGACTCCTTCTATGTGAAGTGCCTCTGGGAAAAAAATTAATTGGAGTATGGGCGAGACTAGCTGCCCTCCGATCACTTTGACTCTTAAAAAGTGAATTACAACTTTCAAGTTCCAATCAAATGACCCTCTATGAAGTTTATACGAGCATCCCTTCAATAGCGACCATATATGCCCCAAGGCATAACTTAAAACACCTATCCCCGGGCCCTGAGGGGCTGTGTCGGCACCGAAGTTTTTGTTATCTGAACTTTGAACTATCAGAGGCAACGCTGTAGCGATGCCTATAGTAAAGGCCATACGGCTCCAATGTTGTATGATTATTATTTATTATTTTTTCTTTTTCCCAAAGGCACTTTATATGGAAAGGGTCGTCGTAGAAGCTTCAAGGGGGCTCATTCGATTGGAAATCGAGAGTTCTAGTGCCCTTTTTAATAGTCGAAAATGATTGAAGGGCAACTAGCCCCCCCCACGCCCATCATTCCCCCAAACATATCCAATCAAAATTTTAAGATAGCCATTTTGTTCAGCGTAGTTGATTTCCAGATAGAAAATATATTTTTGAGGAGGATACTCCCCCACAACCCTCAGGGTAAGGGTTTTAAGTTATGCCCTGGGGGCATATAAGGTTTTTATAGAAGGCGTTGTCGTAGAAACTTTCAAAACACGCTCATTCGATCGGAAATTAAAGAGCTAGTGCCCTTTTTAATAGTCGAAAGTGATTGGAGTGTAACTAACACCCCTCCCAACCCACGCCCATCATTTCCCCAAACACATCCAATCAAAATTTTCAGATAGCCATTTTGTTCAGCGTAGTATGATTTCCAGATAGAAAATATATTTTTCAGGAGGACACTCCCCCACAACCCTCAGGGCAAGGGTTTTAAGTTATGCCCTGGGGGCATATAAGATTTTTATAGAAGGCGTTGTCGTAGAAACTTCAAAACAGGCTCATTCGATTCAAAATTAAAGGGCTAGTGCCCTTTTTAATAGTCCAAAATGATCGGAGGGTAACTAGCCCCCCCCGCCCATCATTCCCCCAAACACATCCAATAAAATTTTGAGATAGCCATTTTGTTCAACATAGTTGATTTCCAGATAGAAAATATATTTTTGAGGAGGATACTCCCCCACAACCCTCAGGGTAAGGGTTTTAAGTTATGCCCTGAGGGTATATAAGGTTTTTATAGAAGGTGTTGTCGTAGAAACTTCAAAACATGCTCATTCGATTGTAAATTAAAGGGCTAGTGCCTTTTTTAATAGTCAAAAGTGATTGGAGTGTAACTGGCCCCCTTCCCCCCCCACGCCCATCACTTCCCCAAACACATCCAATCAAAATTTTCAGTTAGCCATTTTGTTCAGCGTAGTTGATCTCCAGATAAAAAATATATTTTTGAGATGGAAACTCCCCCACAACCCTCAGGGCAAGGGTTTTAAGTTATACCCTGGGGGCATATAAGGTTTTTATAGAAGGCGTTGTCGTAGAAACTTCAAAACAGGCTCATTCGATTGGAAATTAAAAGGCTAGTGCCGTTTTTAATGGTCGAAGGTGATTGGAGTGCAACTAGCCCCCCCGCGCCCAAAATTTCCCCAAACACATCCAATCAAAATTTTGAGATGGCCATTTTGTTCAGCGTAGTTGATTTCCAGATAGAAAATATGTTTTGAGGAGGACACTCCCCCAGAACCTTCAGGGCAAGGGTTTTAAGATATGCCCTGGGGGCATATAGGGTTTTTATAGAAGGTGTTGTCGTAGAAACTTCAAAAAAGGCTCATTCGATTGGAAATATAAAGGGCTAGTGCCCTTTTTAATAGTCCAAAATGATCAGAGGGCAACTAGCCCCCCCCCCCCACGCCCATCATTTCCCCAAACACATCCAATCAAAATTTTCAGATAGCCATTTTGTTCAGTGTAGTTGATTTCCAGATAGAAAATATATTTTTGAGGAGGATACTCCCCCACAACCCTCAGGGTAAGGGTTTTAAGTTATGACCTGGGGGCATATAAGGTTTTTATAGAAGGTGTTGTCGTAGAAACTTCAAAACATGCTCATTCGATTGGAAATTAAAGGGCTAATGCCTTTTTAATAGTCAAAAGTGATTAAAGTGTAACTGGCCCCCTTCCCCCTCCCCCACGCCCATCATTTCCCCAAACACATACAATAAAAATTTTCAGTTAGCCATTTTGTTCAGCGTAGTTGATTTCCAGATAGAAAATATATTTTGAGAAGGAAACTCCCCCACAACCCTCAGGGCAAGGGTTTTAAGTTATGCCCTGGGGGCATATAAGGTTTTTATAGAAGGCGTTGTCGTAGAAACTTCAAAACAGTCTCTTTCGATTGGAAATTAAAGGGCTAGTGCCCTTTTTAGTAGTCGAAGGTGATTGGAGTGCAACTAGCCCCCCCCCCCCGCGCCCAAAATTTCCCCAAACACATCCAATTCAAATTTTGAGATGGCCATTTTGTTCAGCGTAGTTGATTTCCAGATAGAAAATATGATTTTGAGGAGGACAACTCCCCAGAACCTTCAGGGCAAGGGTTTTAAGATATGCCCTGGGGGCATATACGGTTTTTATAGAAGGTGTTGTCGTAGAAACTTCAAAAAAGGCTCATTCGATTGGAAATATAAAGGGATACTGCCCTTTTTAATAGTCGAATGTGATTAGAGGGCAACTAGCCCCCCCCCCCACGCCCATCATTCCCCCAAACACATCCAATAAAAATTTTGAGATAGCGATTTTGTTCAGCGTAGTTGATTTTCAGATAGAAAACATGTTTTTGAAGAGGACAATTCCCCACAACCCTCAGGGCAAGGGTTTTAAGTTATGCCCTGGGGACATATAAGGTTTTTATAGAAGGCGTTGTCGTAGAAACTTCAAAACAGATTCATTCGATTGGAAATTAAAGGGCTAGTGCCCTTTTTAATAGTCGAAAGTGATTGGAGGGCAACTAGCCCCCCCACGCCCATCATTCCCCCAAACAAATCCAATCAAACTTTTGAGATAGCTATTTTGTTCATTGAAGTTGATTTCTAGATAGAAAAAATGTTTTTGAGGAGGACACTCCCCCATAACCCTCAGGGCAAGAGTTTTAAGTTATGCCCTGGGGGCATATAAGGTTTTTATAGAAGGTGTTGTCGTAGAAACTTCAAAATAGGCACATTCAATTGGAAATTCAAAGGGCTAGTGCCCTTTTTAATAGTCGAAAGTGATTGGAGGGCAACTAGCCCCCCCCCCCACGCCCATCACTCCTCCAAACAAATCCAATCAACATTTTGAGATAGTCATTTTGTTCAGCGTAGTTGATTTCTAGACAGAAAATATGTTTTTGAGGAGGACAATCCCCCACAACCCTCAGGGCAAGGGTTTAAGTTATGCCCTGGGGCATATAAGGTTTTTATAGAAGACGGTGTCGTAGAAACTTCAAAAAATGCTCATTCGATTGGAAATTCCGAGGGCTAGAGCCCTTTGTAATAGTCGAAAGTGATTTGAGGGCAACTAACCCCCCTCTCACGCCCACCTTTTCCCCAAACATATCCAATCAAAATTTTAAGACAGCCATTTTATTAAACGTAGGAGGACACTCCCCCACAACCCTCAGGGCAAGGGTTTTAAGTTATGCCCTGGGGGCATATAAGGTTTTTATAGAAGGCGTTGTCGTAGAAACTTCAAAATAGGCACATTCGATTGGAAATTCAAGGGCTAGTGCCCTTTTTAATAGTCAAAAGTGATTGGATGGCAACTGGCCCCCCCACGCCCATAATTTCCCCAAACACATCCAATAAAACTTTAATTAAACTTAGCCATTTTATTAAACGTAGTTTTATTTAACTGGAAATTAGGTCTTTGAGGATTACAACTCCCCCAAAGCCCTCAGGGCAAGGGTTGTAATTTAAGGATTCTCCGAATCCTTCATATTATTTCTTATGGAAGGGATGCTTCTATAAACTTTAGAGAGGGCTCATTTGATTGAAAATTGAAAGTTCTTGTTCACTTTTTAAGAGTCAAAAGAGATTGAAGGGCAATTAGCCCCTCTCCCTCCTCCACGCCCTAAATGCATCAGATAAAAATTTTGAGATAGAAATTTTGTTAAAATAGTTCAATATTCTGATAACAAAAAACCTCGTTGTCGACACAGCCCACCAGGTCCCAGTTGTAGTCGTTGTAAGTTATGCCCTGGGGCATAAATTATTAAGGGGGGTTTATAACTTATGGGAAGGGGTTTTGTATGGTAAGAACACATAGGAAATCTATTATAATTATCCAATTATAAGGTTAAAATACATACTCTGTGATAGATGCGAAATTACTTTGGCACACAAATTCCTATTAAGGTCAATTCCAAACAGTCGTGATCCCTTTGTGTCAGCAAGTGAAATGGTCTAAACCCCCTTATTGGAGCTATTTTTTCAATCCATTCATTGTTGTCAATCTCTGTCCACACGTTATGCAAGCTGTCTATTGTTCATATGTAAGGTTTTTATCAAAGAGGTAATCGTATAGACTTTGAAAAAAGCCTCATTCGATTTAAATTGAAAGTTCTAGATCCGTTTTTTAAAGTCAAGAATAATCGGAAAGTAAGCATCCCCCCCCCCATGCCATAAAAACTTGAAACTTTTTGCAATCAAAAACGAACAAAAATTAATTTAAAAAACTTTCCGAAAAATGAGTTTTTCAAAGAAAAGTAAAGGCCATTTTAAACTTAAGCTTAGAAGATACAAATACCTGTTAAAATTTAAACTAAAAACGACCAGAAATTACTATTAAAGAATAAATGAAACCCAAAACGAACAGAAATTAAATAAACAATCATAGCTAAAAACATACACCAAGTAATAATATAAATGAATAGATGGATCTTAAAGCGAGTAATGTTTAGATTGAATATGAAAATCAAGCTTAAAACGAAAACAAATATTTTGCTATTAAAGTATAAATGAAGACCAAAACGAACAGAAATTAATTAAACAATCAATGCAAACAAACATACAATACATACTAATGTAAATGAATAAATAAATCTTAAAACGAGTGAAACTTAAATTGAATATTTAAATCAAGTTTGAATCGAATAAAAATAACTACTAACAAGAGTTTGGGTATCATCTCACTGCAGAAGCCTAAAACCTACTGCGTCATTGGCACTTTACTGAAAACGGATTATACTACAAACGTTTTCTTTTGTGCTTAATATTGAAAATAAATATTAAAATTACACTAAAATTTTGAACTGATGAGCTTTTAGCAATTAATATCATTATGCATCAAATATTCAGTTTAATTTATTAGTTCTTTTCAAATTGGCCAAGACAAATATAGTTTCACCACAAGCAAAATTTGGATTCTGTCCCCTTCTTTAACTGTAAAAACCTAGAGCCTTCTGCGTCATTGGTGCTTCACTGAAAACGAATTACTCGTATATTACAAATTTATTATTTTCCAGTTCTTACAGCATTGAAAATGAAAATCAAAATTACTGTGAAAAAAAAATCTGGAACTGTTGGATCTTTCAACAATTAATATCATTATATATCTAATATTCAATTTGATTGTGTTTATACTCTCAAAGACTGTTCAAGACTCATATAGTTTTGGCATTTTTTTTTAACTCTGCCACTTTTTGTAATTAATCGTGTTAGTTTGTTATGAAAACATTCTATGGCTTCTAGACATTTCTATTTGAGCGGAAAACTGCACCTCAAACTTTGTGGAACATGCATTTTCTTGCATGAAACACCAAAATATAATAAAATGTCAAGTTTCGGAGTGTTCCACCACTTGCAAGCAAGTACCATTGGTATTTTTGAATCAGCATGGTCAATTTAGGGGGGTGGAGGTTAGGCTAATTCTCGTAGCAGCCCCATTCCGTCGTGGTATGGTTCACATTTTCAACATCTGGCGTCCGGACTATCATATAATCTACCAAGCATACAACTACCCCAAATCAGTATCAATAAATAAATGAAACCCAAAACGAACAGAAATTAAAATAAATATTAGAGTCAAACTCAAAACCCCTATGATTTCTAAAAGCCAGAATATAATTTTTACTTTACTGAAAAAAATTCAAATGAGTTTACTGAAAAAATGTGCATTATCAATTTAATATACATATGCTGATATTTATTCCCTAAAATCTTAATTAATTTTTGATTTCTTAAAGTTACAAAAGTGAAAATATTTCATAGAATTGTTTTCAGTAAAGCGCCAATGACGCAGTAGGTTTTAGGCTCCTGCAGTGAGACGATACCCAAACTCTTGTTTGTAGTTAGTTTTATTTGATTCAAACTTGATTTAAATATACAATTTAAGTTTCACTCTTTTTAAGATTTATTTATTTATTTACATTAATACATATTGTATGTTTGTTCGCATTGATTGTTTATTTAATTTCTGTTCGTTTTAAGTTTCATTTGTACTTTAATAGCAAAATAATTGTTTTCGTTTTAAGCTTGATTTTCATATTCAATCTAAGCATTACTCGCTTTAAAATCTATTTATTCATTTATATTATTACTTGTTGTATGTTTTTTGCTATGATTGTTCATTTAATTTCTGTTCGTTTTGGGTTTCATTTATTCTTTAATAGTAATTTCTGGTCGTTTTTAGTTTGAATTTTAACAGGTATTTGTATCTCCTGAGCTTAAGTTTAAAATGGCCTTAACTTTTCTTTGAAAAATTTATTTTTCGTAAAGTTTTTTTTAATTAATTTTTAACAAAATATCCATCTCAAAATTTCTAAGCTATTATATGATCTCTGAACTATTTGACCTTTAACTATTTTTAATGAAATGACTATTTTAAGAATTTTATCGGATGGGCTTGGGCAAAAAATGATGTGTGTGGCGGGGGAGGCGGGGTGCTAGTTGCCCTTCGATATGTTTTGACTCTTAAAAAGTAAATTAGAACTTTCAATGTCCAATCAAATTAGCTATCTCTGAAGTTTATACGAGCACCCCTTTCATGAGAACCACATACGCCCCCAGGATAACACTTACAACGCCTACCCCCGGACCCTGCTGGCTGTGCTGACACCGGAGTTTTTGTTATCTAATTTTTGAACAATATTAAAAAAAACTGGCTATCTCAAATTTTGCAGTGAATGGATTCGTGGGGAAAAAGTGCGTGGGGGGGGGCTGTAGTTGCCCTTAAATATCTTGACTCTTAAAAAGTGAACTAGAACCTTCAATTTCCAGTCAAATGACCCCTCTATGAAGTTTATACCAGCATTCCTTTCATAAGAACCATACTTGCCTTCAGGGCATAACTTAGAACGTCTACCCCGGGCCCTGAGGGGTTGTTTTGACACCGGAGTTTTCGTATGCGACATTTGAACTATTTTTATCAAAATCTCTTTTGACTCTCAAAAACTGAACTAAAACTTTCAATTTCCAATTAAATGAGCACTCTCTGAAGTTTTTACGAGCATCTCTTCCATAACAACTATCTATTCTCCCAGGGTATAACTTACAACGCCTGCCCTCGGGCCCTGGGGGGCTGTGTCGACCCCGTAGTTTTCTTTATATGATCTTTGAACTATTTTTAACCAAACAGCTATTTCAAAATTTTTATTGGATGCATCTTGGAAAAAAGGGTATGGGGGGGGGGGGTACCCTCCGATATCTTTTGACGCTAAAAAAAATTGAACTATAACTTTCAATTTCCAATCAAATGAGCCCTCTCTGAAGTTTATACAAGCATTCCTTCTATAAGAACCATGCATACCCCTAGGACTAAACTTATAAACCTCGCCCTGATGGTGAGAGGCACTTGTGCCAAATCCTAACCCATTATGGGGTACCACCTTCTTGTTGAAGATGCGGTAATGAGGTGCGTGGCAGGTGGCACCGTTCCCCGTCTCATGATGCTTGGCAATGGATTTATGGGCTTTGTTGGGCTAACCACCCGACAAAGCTTCTTTTACCTGGTTATGATTAACAACAAAAAGCCTCAGACCAAACAGCCATTTCGACAACGACCTGTAGCACGTCCACCGACCATCCAAACGGACCTGTTTACGGTAGCCCACTGCAATGTACGAGGTCTCAGATCTAAGTTTGACCAGTTCATACATTTAGTGAACTCGGTCAAGCCATCTATCATGTGCATCACTGAGACCAATCTAAACCAAGAAATTCAGAGCAGTGAGGTTGCCATACAGGGATACACGCTCCTCAGGCGGGATCGAGAGCGTACTGACGGCGCTAAATACGGAGGAGGAGGTGTCTCTTTTTATCTACAGAGCCATATACCTTATTCATGCCTGAACAGACCAGATTCAGCAGGCGAAGAAGCTCAGTGGGTCAGGGTGACCCTCCCAAATAAATCCGTGATTATCGGTACCGTGTATAACCCTCCAACTTACCAGATTACCAGCTACCTTGAAACCTCCCTTGTATATATTCGGGGCAAGTACGCTAAGTCTGCCATTATCATTCATGGAGACTTCAACGTCCATCATAGCGTGTGGCTTCGCAGCAAAAACACGGATAGGGAAGGGTCGGACTTGTATGATCTATCTCTCTCTTATGGGCTGGAACAACTTGTCGATTTCGACACGTACCACGGCCCAAACGGATCATCTCGTCTTGACCTATTTCTTACAGATCACCCTGAGTCCTTTAAGGTAGACGCTCATGCTTTCACCAGTGACCATGTTGCCGTCGTTGCACGTGGAAACCTACGTATTCCGCCTCCAGTAAAGCAAGAACGAACAATCTGGCTATACAAAAGAGGTGATTGGGACGGTTTGAGAAACACTCTTTTTTCTCAGCAGTGGAGAGCCTTCCTCCTGGAAGGCCCAGAGAAAGCTGCAGATAAGTACCAGCAGGCCATAGTTGACTCTGTCGAAAAGCATATCCCTTCAAAGCGGATCCAGGTGTCCAGTAAGGACAAACCTTGGTTCAACGCCCAGTGTAAGAAGACAATCCGAGCAAAGCAAAAGGCACACAAGCGATGGCTACTTTCGAAGAGCGAAGAGGACAGAATTGCATTCATAAATGCGCGCAAAGATGCAGTTCGAGTGATTCGGCAGTCCCGGGTTCAGTATAAGGAGAAATTCGCCACCAAGCTTCAACTTGCTTTGGCAAAGAGTTGGTGGAAAATTGTCAAGGAGGCTTTACCGTCATCCAAGGGGACCGCAATTCCTTCTCTCCAGAGTAACGGGACAGTGGTACAAGATCCAGAGGCAAAGGCTGAAGCTCTTGCTAAGGCTTTTGCCGAATTCTCGAATCTAGACGATGACGGTAGAGAAGTGCCAAAATTCTCCGACCGAAACGACACTGTCCTGGAACGCGTGAGTTTTTCTGCTCCCAAGATCCTTCGCGTTCTGAAATATCTGGATGTGACCAAAGCCACGGGTCCTGACAACATACCAAATGTTGTCCTCAAGTCCTGCAGTGCCGAACTAGCTGGACCCTTGTCAATGCTTTTTTCGGCTGTGCTTTTGCTCCGGAACCTTCCCACGAACATGGAAGTCCGCCCATGTTATACCTACTCTAAAGCCAGAAGACGATCCAACGAGCGTGGGCTCCTACAGGCCTATTAGCCTTCTCTCCTGTGTTGGGAAAGTCTACGAGAGCCTGTCCAATAAAACACTTCATCAGTACCTGGAATCAAATGACCTTCTAGACGATCGCCAATATGGATTCCGCCGGAAACGCTCAACATTAGACTGCCTAGTGGCCCAGTATCAGGAGTGGATAGAACTACTGGCAATAGGATACAACATCAGGCTACTATCCTTCGACATTGCGAAAGCTTTTGACAGAGTATGGCACCGTGGCCTGCTCAAGAAACTCTATGTGTATGGTGTTCGTGGATGTCTGTTAAAAGTGATTGAGAGCTTTCTTTCTGATCGTTCACTGCGGGTTTTTCTTGACGGGTTTATTTCCCGCGAATATCCAGTGAAAGCAGGGGTACCCCAGGGCAGTGTCTTGGGACCTACGCTCTTCCTTATCTACATAAACGACATGGGAGACAACCTCGCAAACCCTCTGCATCACTTTGCCGGCGATACCACGACACACTCAGCCGTCCCTAAACACGAAGACCCAACACAAGCCTCCCTTTCCCTACAGATGGATCTTTTGAAAATTGAAAAGTGGTCTGATGCATGGATGATCAACTTCAATGCATCGAAAACAAAGGAGCTTCTAATTACCCGATCAAAGGTGTCACGTGAACACCCCAGTTTCATCTTCAAAAATGAAGCTATAAAGAGAGTCGACGAGCTTCGTCTACTTGGGATTCATTTCTCCACCGATCTCTCTTGGAACAACCACCTTGATAGGGTGAGAACCTCCTGCGCAAGAAAGCTGGGAGTTACTCTTCGCTGCAAAAACATTCTTCCATCAAGCTCAATCATCCCACTCTACAAGTCTTGCATCAGACCCATAGCTGAATAGGGATGCCCGCTATTTGCTGGTTCTCCGAAAACGCTGTTGGCACCACTTCAGAAGATCCAGAATAGGGCAAATAGGGTGGGCTGCGCCTCTACATAAGAATTGCTCCAGCCTCTAAATGAAAGGTTTGATGTAGCGTCGATGGCTGTTTTCTACAAGTACATGAATTCGCCTCCCTCAGACGAGCCCTCTCGAATTGTGCCCCCTTTGTCCAGCCGACAAGGAAGACACGAAGGCACACAGCTCGGTCCAATTATCTAAAGGAGGATACGCCGAAAACCGAGTACTTGAGGAACAGCTTCATCCGGCGTTGCACTTCTATCTGGAACGATCTTCCTGGGGATATTATCCCTGCAAATCCCTCTGTTGACACCTTCAAAAGAAGGTTCAATAGACATTTAAAACCTCCAGGCCATTGAAAGAGGTAAATGAATAGCGGCATATCAGATACTTTGAAGTACCTGGCGCCGTGAATATTGGAATAAAAAAAAAAAAAAAAAAGACTGTGGGGAGAGGGAGGAGTCCTGCTCAAAGATATAATTTCCAGAAGTTTCAACTACGTTGAACAAAATGGCTATCTTTAAATTTTGATTGGATATGTTTGGGGAAATGATGGGCGTGGAAGGGATGTTAGTTGCCTTCCAATCGCTGTCGACTATTAAAAAGGGCACTAGCCTTTCTAATTTCCAATCGAATAAGCCCTTTTGAACTTTCTGCGAGAAAGCTTAATAAAAAGCTTATATGCCCCCAGGGCATAACTTACAACCCTTACCTGAGGGCTATAGGGGAGGGCGGGGGGGGGGGGTTCATCCTCAAAGACCTAATTTCCAGAATTTTCAACTATGTTGAACAAAACGGCCATCTCAAAATTTTTATTGGATGTGTTTGGGGAAAATGTGAGCTTGAGAGGGGGTTAGTTGCCCTCCAATCACTTTCGACTATTAAAAAGGGCACTAGCGCTTTGAATTTCCAATCGGATGAGCCCTTTTTGAAGTTTCTACGACAAAGCTTTCTGTAAAAACCTTATACTCCCCCAGGGCATAGCTTACAACCCTTGCCCTAAGGGCTGTGGGGGGAGTGTCCTCCTCAAATACATAATTTCTATCCGGAAATCAAATATGTACAACAAAATGGCTGTCTCAAAATTTTGATTGGATGGGTTGGGGAAATGGTGGGCGTAGAAGGGGTATCAGTTGAATTCCTATCATTTTTTAACCTTAAAAAGTGCACTAAACTCTCGATTTCCAATCGAATGAGCCCCCTTTGAATAGTCGGGGTTGCGACTATTCAAAGAAAAAATAGGGTGCGGGGGGGACTAGTTGCCCTCGGATATTTTTTGACTCTTGAAAATTGAACTAGAACTTTCAATTTCCAATCAAATGAGCCCCCTCTGAAGATTATACGAGCACCCCTTTCATAAGAACCATATACGTCCCAAGGACAACACTTACAACGCCTATCCCCAGGGCTCTGGGGGACGTTTTTGTTATCTAATTTGTGAACAATTTCAAAAACACTCGCTATCTGAAAATTTGTAGCGGACGAGTTTGGAGAAAAAAGAGCATGGAAGGGGGGCTAGTTTAACTCTCTTGACTCTTAAAAAGTGAATTAGAACTTTCAATTTTTAATCCAATGAGCCCTCTATGAAGTTTATACGAGCGTCCCTTTCATAAGAATCATACATGCCCTTAGGGCGTAACTTAGAACGCCATCCCCTGTGCCCTGGGGGTTGTTTCGACACCGGAGTTTTTCTCCTCCGACCTTTGAACAATTTTTTTTAACAAGATGTCTATCTCAAAATTTTCATCAGATGGGTTTTGAAAAAGAAGGCGTGGAGGGGATAGCTTCCCTCGGATCTCTTTTGACTATTAAAAAGTGAGCTCGAACTTTCAATATCCAATCAAATGAGCCCTCTCTGAAAAATATACGAGCATCCCTTCCATAAGACCCATATATGCCGCAAGGGAATAACTTAAAACGCCTGCCCCCGGGCCCTGGTGGGTTCTGTCAACACCGGAATTGTTATATGATCTTTGAACTATTTTTAACAAAATAGCTCTCTTAAAATTTTAATTGAATGCATTTGGGAAAAAGGGTTTAGAGGGGGAGGGGAAGCTGGTTACCCTCCAATATCTTTTGACGCTTAAAAAGTGAACTAGAAGTTTATACGATAATGTTGTCTATACAAAACCTTATGTTCCCCCAGGGCATAACTTACAATCCTTGCCCTGAGGGCTGTGGAGGAGTTGTCATCCTCAAAGACTTAATTTCTAAAACTTAAAACTACGTTTAATAAAATGGCTGTCTCAAAATTTTTATTGGATGTGTTTTTGGGGAAAAGGTGGGACAGAGAGGGGGGCTAGTTGCCCTCAAATCATTTTCAACTATTAAAAAGGGCACTATCCCTTTAAATTTCCAATCGAATAAGCCTTTTTTGAAGTTTCTACGACACCGCCTTCTATAAAAACCTTATATGCCCCCAGGGTATAACTTAAAACCCTTGCCTTGAGGGTAGTGGGGGAGTGTCCTCCTCAAAAACATATTTTCTGTCTGAAAATCAACTACGCTGAACAAAATGGCTATCTCAAAATTTTGATTGCATGTGTTTGGGGGAATGATAGGTGGGGGGGGGGCTAGTTTCCATCCAATCACTTTCGACTATTGAAAAGGGCACTGGCCCTTTGAATTTTCAATCGAACGAGCCTTTTTTGCAGTTTCTACGACAACGCCCTCTATAAAAACCTTATATGCCCCCGGGCATAACTTAAAACCCTTGCCCTGAGGATTTTGGGGGAGTGTCCTCCTCAAAAACATATTTCCTATCTGGAAATCAACTACGCTGAACAAAATGGCTATCTCAAAATTTTGATTGGATGTGTTTGGGGGAATGATTGGTGGGGGGGGGGGGGGATGGCTAGTTGCCCTCCAATCACTTTCGACTATTAAAAAGGGCACTAGCCCCGTGGGGGTTGCGTCGACTCGTGAGTTTTTGTTATATGACTTTTAACCAATTTTAAATTAATTGCTGTCTCAAAATTTTTGATTGGATGCATTTAGGGAAAAAAGGGGGCTGGGGGGGAGGACTAGTTGCCCCCCCAATCTCTCTTGACTCTCAAAAACTGAACTAAAACTTTCAATTTCCAATTAAATGAGCCCTCTCTTAACTTTTTACGAGCATCTCTTCCGTAAGAACTATCTATTCCCCCAGGGCATAACTTACAACGCCTGCCCTCGGGCCCTGGGGGGGGGGCTGTTCGACCCCGTAGTTTTCTTTATATGATCTTTGAACTATTTTTAACCAAACAGCTATTTCAAAATTTTTATCAGATGCATCTGGGAAAAAAGAGTGTGGGGGGGGTGGTTACCTTCGATATCTTTTGACGCTAAAAAATTGAACTATAACTTTCAATTTCCAATCAAATGAGCCCTCTCTGAAGTTTATACAAGTATACCTTCTATAAGAACCATATATGCCCCCAGGATATAACTTATAAACCTCGCCCTGAAGACTGTGGGGGGAGGGAGATGTCCTGCTCAAAGATATAATTTCCAGAACTTTCAACTACGTTGAACAAAATGGCTATCTTTAAATTTTGATTGGATATGTTTGGGAAAGTGTGGGCGTGGAAGGGATGTTAGTTGCCTTCCAATCACTGTCGATTATTAAAAAGGGCACTATCCATTCTACTTTCCAATTGAATAAGCCCTTTTTGAACTTTCTGCGAGAAAGCTTTCTATAAATACCTTATATGCCCCCAGGGTATAACTTACAACCCTTGCCCTGAGGGCTATGGGGGGGGGGGGTCATCCTCAAAGACATAATTTCCAGAATTTCAACTACTTTGAACAAAATGGCCATCTCAAAATTTTTATTGGATGTGCTTGGGAAAATGTGAGCGTGAGACGGGATTAGTTGCCCTCCAATCCCTTTCGACTATTAAAAAGGGCACTAGCGCTTGAATTTCCAATCGAATGAGCCCTTTTTGAAGTTTCTACGACAAAGCTTTCTGTAAAACCCTTATATTCTCCCAGGGCATAACTTACAACCCTGCCCTAAGGGTTGTGGGGGAGTTTCCTCCTCAAATACATAATTTCTATCCGGAGCTCAACTATGTAGAACAAAATGGCTATCTCAAAATTTTTATTGGATGCGTCTGGGGAAATGGTGGGTGTAGAAGGGGTGTTAGTTGAATTCTAATCATTTTTGAACCTTAAAAAGGGTTTCCTTTTTAAAACTCTCGATTTCCAATCGAATGAGCCCCCTTTGAAGTCTATACGACGGCCCCTTCCATATGAAGTGCCTCTGGGGAAAAAAATAAATAAATATTAATAATAAAACATTGGAGCCGTATGGCTTTTGCAATAGTTAACGCTATAGCGTTGCCTCTGATATAGACTATTTTGAGTAGAAGAGCTATCTCAAAATTTCTATTAGATGCATTTCGGGACAATACGGCGTGTGTTTGTGTTTGTGGGTGGGAGGGGGGTAGCTGCCCTCCAATAGCTTTGACTCTTAAAAAAAGAGCACTAGATCGTCTGGTTATCAATCTAATGAGGCCCCACCGAAGTTCTTATGGCCACACTTTCTACAAAAACCTCATATGCCCCCAGGGCATATTTTGCAACCCTTTCCCTGAGGGCTGGGGGGATTTGTTATCCTCAAAGACATAATTTCCGGACCTTTCAAATAACTTGAAAAAATAGTTACATAAAAATTTTCATTAGAAGTGTTTGGGGAAAAGATAGGCGTGTGGGGAGGGGTTCAGGATCATTTGCCCTCTGATCACTTTCAACTAATAAAAGGGGCATTAGTCCAGTCAATTTTTAATCAAATGAGCCCTTTTTGAAGCTTCTACGACAACACTTTCTATAAAAACCTTATAAGCCCCAATAGGATAGCTTAAGGACCTTAAACTAGTACTATGGGGTGGGGGGTTGTCATCCTCAAAAACACAATTTCCAGACCTTTCTACTACGTTGAAAATATGGCCATATCAAAATGTTGATTAGAGGTGTTTGGAGAAATGACGGGAGGGGGGATTTTCCCTCCGATTACTTTCGACTATTAAAGGGCAAAAGCCCTCTAAATTTCCAATCAAATGAGCCCTTTTTGAAGTTTTTACGACAAAGCTTTCTAGAAGAAAAAACGTTATATACCCCAGGGCGTAACTTACAACATTAGCCCTGAGGGCTGTGGGGGGGGGGGGGGGGGTCATGCTCAAAGACATTATTTCTGGACCTTTCAACTAAGTGTAACAAAATGGCTGTATCAAAATCTTGATTGGAAGTGTTGGGGGAAATGATGGGCGCGGGGGGGGGGCATTTGCCCTCCAATTGCTTTTGACTATTAATAAGGGCACTAGCCCTCTCAATTCCAGATTAAATGAGCCCTTTTTGAAGTTTGTACGACAACGCTTTCAATAAAATTCTTATATGCCCCCAGGGCATAACTTACAACATTTGCCCTAGAGGCTGTAGGGGGGGGGGGTGTCATCCTGAAAGACGTAATTCCCGGAAACGTTCAAATATGTTGAACAAAATGGCGTATCAAAATGCTGATCGAAAGTGTTTGGGGAAATGACGGGCGTAGGGAGGGGGGTGATCCCTCCGATTACTTTCGGCTATGAAAAGGCAATAGCCTTCTCAACTTCCAATCGAGTGAGCCCTTTGGAGTTTTTACGACAACACTTTCTATCAAAAGCCTTATATACCCCCAGGACGTAACTTACAACCTTAGCCCAGAGGGCTGTGGGGGGTTGTCATAACTTAAAGACATAATTGCTGGACCCTTTAACTACGTTCAATAAAAGCTACATCAAAATTTTGCTTGAATTTGTTTGGGGAAATGAGGGCATGAGACGGGAGTTAGTTTTCCACCAATTACTTTTGACTATTAAAAAGAGCACTAGCCCTTTCAATTTCCAATCAAATTAGCTCCTTTTGAAGTTTCTACGACAATACTTTCTGTAAGAACCTTATATGCCCCACGGGCATAACTTACAGCCCTGTGGGGGGGGGGGCATTTGCCCTCCGATCACTTTTGACTATTAATAAGGGCACAAGTGCTCTCAATTCCCGATTTAATGAACCCTTTTTGCAGTTTCTACGACAACACTTTCTATAAAAACCTTATAAGCCCCATGGGCGTAACTACAACCTTTAACCTGGGAGCTGTGGGGAATTTGTCATTCTCAAATACATAATTTCTGAACCTTTCAACTACGTTGAACAAAATGGCTATCTCAAAATTTCGATTGAACTTTTTTGGGAAATGGTGGGCGTGAGAGGGGGGTTAGTTTCCCTCCAATCACTTACAGCTATTAAAAAGGGCACTAGCCCTTTTATTTTCCAGTTGAATAAGTTCTTTTTGAAGTTTCTACGACAATAAGTTCAATAGGAACCTTATATGCCCCACGAGCATAACTTACAAACCTTGCCCTGATGATTTTGGGGGGGGGGTCGTCAACCTTTGACCTGGGGGATGTGGGGGTTTGTCGTCCTCAAAGACATAATTTCTGGACCTTTCAACTACGTTGAACCAAATGACATCTCAACATTTTTATTGGATGTGTTTGGGGAAATGGTGGGCGTTAGAGGAGGGTTAGTTGCCCTCCAATCACTTTCAACTATAAAATTGGACACCAGTCCTTTGAATTTCCAATCAAATGGGCCTGTTTTGAAGTTTCCACGATCACTCTGTCTATAAAAACCTTTTATGCCCCTAGGGCATAACTTAAAAACATCTCCCTGAGGGCTCTGAGGAGGGTGTCATCCTGAAAGACATTATTTCCAGATCCTTCAACTACGTTGAACAAAATTGATATCTCAAAATTTTGATTGAATTTTCTAGGAGAAATGGTGGGCGTGAGAGGAGGATTAGTTTCTCTCCAATCACTTTCAACTATTAATTAGGGCAGTAGCCCTTTCAATTTCCAATCGAATAAGCCCTTTTTGAAGTATACGACAACACTTTCTATAAGAACCTTATATGCCCCCTGGACATAACTTACAACCCTTGCCCTGAGGGCGTTGGGGGGAGGGGTGTTATTCTCAAAACCAAATTTCCAGAACTTTTATCTACGTTGAACGAAATGGCATCTCAACATTTTAATTGAATGTGTTTGGGGAAATGGTGGGCGTGAGAGGAGGTTTAGTTTCCCTCCAATCACTTTCAACTACTAAAAAGGGCACTAGTCCTTTGAATTTCCAATCGAATGGGCCCTTTTTGAAGTTTCTACGATCACCCTTTCTACAAAAACCTTATATGCCCCCAGGGCATAAATCACAACCCTCGCCCTGGGGGCTCTGAGGGGGTGTCATCCAGAAAGACATAATGTCTGGAAATTTCAACTACATTGAACAAAATGGCTATCTCAAAATTTTGATTGGATGTGTATGGGAAAATAGTGGGGTTGGAAGGGGTGTTAGATGTCTTCCAATCATTTTTGTCTCTTAAAAAGGGCACAATCCCTTCCAATTTCCAATCAAATGAGCCCTTTTCGAAGTTTCTGCGACGACTATTTCGATACGAAGTGCCCTGGTCTAAAAGAAAAGAAAATAATAATACAATGGGCCAAACATCGTTCTTTACTTAGGCATTGCTATTGCGCTGCCTATGATTGATACATAAAACGTGAAAGTTTGCTATTGGTTTACTGACAGGCGGTTTAACTAAACCGAGTTTTCTGAAATCAACTGACCATCTAGGGCGTGCTAAGCATGCCTAAATTTTGTCAAGCTTGGTAGAACTCCGGAACTCTGCCAAGCGTTGTAGTGACTGTGCTAAACATTATGGAAGTGTTCGGTACACGTGATTCTCCAACTTCGCACAATGTGGCAGAAAGTGGGTGACTCAACTGCCTTATCCAAGCAGATTGGGAACAATCGGGGCATATATTTGGGGTGGGGAATATAATTAAATCAAAATATCGTCCAGGGTTTTCAGCTGAATTAGACTAATTTTGATGCTCTGAGTCTGAAAATGACCTTGTTTTTTTCTCAATCAGGTCAGAATTTTTTGCATTAGAAATTTTAAAAATCAATTTTGTGTAAAAAAAAACAAATTTCAGCGCATCATAAGCTGAGAACCCCAGACTATTCTTTCCATTTTCCTCAAGAAAAAACCGTTAACATATTCAAATTTAATTTTATTTACTCCATCAAAATTGATAAGCATAATTCATAATCAGAGTCAACGCTGTAGCGTTGCCTATAGTAAAGGCCATACGGCTCCAATGTTTTATTTTTTATTTTTTTTCCAAGAGGCACTTCATACGGAAGGGGTCTTTGCAGAAACTTCAAAGAGCGCTCATTCGATTGAAAATTGAGAGTTCTAGTGCCCTTTTTAATAGTCGATAATGACTGGAGGGTAACTAGCCCCCCCAAACCCTTCATTCCCCCAAACACATCCAGTCAAAATTTGGAGATAGCCATTTTGTTCAGCGTAGTTGATTTCCAGATAGAAAATATATTTTTGAGGAGGACACTCCCCCACAACCTTCAGGGCAAGAGTTTTAAGTAATGCCCTGGGGGCATGTAAGGTTTTTATAGAAGGCGTTGTCGTAGATACTTCAAAACAGGCTCATTCGATCGGAAAATCAAAGGGTTAGTGTCCTTTTTAATAGTTGAAAGTGATTGGAGGGCAACTTGCCCTCCCAGGCCCTTCATTTCCCCAAACACATCCAATCAAAATTTTGAGATAGCCATTTTGTTCAGCGTAGTTGATTTCCAGATAAAAATATGTTTTTGAGGAGGACACTCCCCCACAACCCTCAGGGCAAGGGTTTCAATTTATGCCTTGGGGGCATATAAGATTTTTATAGAAGGTGTTGTCGTAGAAACTTCAAAAAAGGCTCATTCGATTGGAAATTAAAAGGGATAGTGCCCTTTTTAATAGTCAAAAGTGATTGGAGGGCAACTACCCCCCCCCCCCTCCTCGCTCATCATTCCCCCAAACACATCCAATCAAAATTTTGAGATAGCCATTTTGTTCAGCGTAGTAGATTTTCTGATAGTAAATATGTTATTGAGGAGTAAAATCCCCCACAGTCTTCAGGGAAAGGGTTTTAAGTTATGCCCAGGGGGCATATAAGGTTTTTATAGAAGGCGTTGTCGTAGAAAACTTCAAAAAAGGTTTATTCGATTAGAGATTCAAATGGGTCGTCGTAAAAACTTCAAAGGGGGCTCATTCGATTGGAAATCGCGAGTTCTAGTGTCCTTTTTAATAGTCAAAAATGATTGGAGGGCAACTAGCCCCCCCACGCCCATCATTCCCCCAAACACATCCAATCAAAATTTTGAGATAGCCATTTTGTTCAGCGTAGTTGATTTCCAGATAAAAAATATAATTTTGAGGACGACACTCCCCCATAACCCTCAGGGCAAGAGTTTTAAGTTATGCCCTGGGGCATATAAGGTTTTTATAGAAGGTGTTGTCGTAGAAACCTCAAAACAGGCTCATTCGATTGAAAATTCAAAGGGCTAGTGGCCTTTTTAATAGTCGAAAGTGATTGGATGGCAACTAGCCCCCCCCCCGCCCACGCCCATCATTTCCCCAAACACATCCAATCAAAATTTTGAGATAGCCATTTTGTTCAGCGTAGTTGATTTCCAGATAGAAAATATTTTTTGAGAAGAACAATCCCTCACAACCCTCTGGGCAAGGGGTTTAAGTTATGCCCTGGGGGCATATAAGGTTTTTATAGAAGGCGTTTTCCTAGAAACTTCAAAAAGACTCATTCAACTACAAATTCAAAGGGCTAATGCCCTTTTTAATAGTCAAAAGTGATTGGAGGGCAACTAGCCCCCACCCACGCCCATCATTCCCCCAAACACATCCAATCAAAATTTTGAGATAGCCATTTTTTTAGCGTAGTTGATTTTCAGATAGAAAATATGTTTTCGAGGAGGACATTCCCCCACAACCCTCAAGGCAAGGGTTTTGAGTGATACCCTGGGGGCATATAAGGTTTTTACAGAAGGTGGTGTCGTAGAAGCTTCAAAAATTCGAAGTACTAGTCCCTTATTAATAGTTGAAAGTGATTTGAGGGCAACTAACCCCCCTCTCACGCCCACCTTTTCCCCAAACACATCCAATCAAAATTTTGAAACAGCCATTTTATTAAACGTAGTTTTTAAGTTCTGGAAATTAGGTATTTAAGGTTGACAGCTCCCTCACAGCCCTCAGGGAAAGGGTTGTAAGTTATGCCCTGGGGGCATGTAAGGTTTTGTATAGACAACATTGTCCTATAAACTTCAGAGAGGGCTCATTTGATTGGAAATTGAAAGCTCTAGTTCAATTGTTAAGCGTCAACAGACATTGGAGGGTAACCAGCTCCCCCCCCCCTAAGCCCTATTTTCCTAAATGCATCCAATAAAAATTTTAAGATAGCTATTTTTAAAAAATAGTTCAAAGATTATATAAAAATTCCGATGTTGACACAACCCACCAGTTCCCGGGGACAGGCGTTATAAGTTATGCCCTGGGAGCATATATGGATTTTATGGAAGGGATGCTCGTATTAACTTCAAAAAGGTATCATTTGATTGAAATTGAAAGTTCTAGTTCACTTTTTAAGATTCAAAAGAGATTGGAGGGCACCTAACCCCCCTCCACCTCCTTTTTCCTCAAACCCATCCGACAAGAACCTTGAGATAGCTTTTTTTAAATAGTTCAATGACCATATAATGAAAACTCGGGGGTCAACACAAACCCCAGGGCCCGAGGGCAGGTGTTGTAAGTTATGCCCCTGGGGAATATATGGCTCTTATTGAAGGGATGATCTTGAAATATTCAGAGATGGATCATTTGATTGGAAATTGAAAGTTCTAGTTAAGTATTTTCGAGTCAAAAGATATAGAAGGGCAACTGGCCCCCCATGCCCCTTTTCCCAAAATGTATCCAATAAAAATTTGAGATAGGCATTAACTTAAAAATTTCTCAAAAGTCAGATAACAAAAACTCAGGTGTTGTCACAACCTCCCAGGGCCCGGGGGCAAGCATTGTAAGTTATGCCCTGGGGCATATATTGTTCGTATGAAAGGGATGCTTGTATAAACTTCAGAGAGGGATCATTTGATTGGATATTGAAATCCAGCCCTTCTTAAGAGTAAAAAGTGATGAGAGGGCAACTGGCCCCCCAAGCCCTTCTCCTCCAAATACATCTGATAAAAAATTTGAGGTAGCCATTTTGTTGAAAATAGTTCAAAGGTCATATAACAAAACTGCTTTATGTATGGTCATTTTATTAAAAATCGTTCAAAGGTCAGATAAAAAAAACTCCTGTGTCGACACAATCCCCCCCCCCCAGGGGCCGGGGCAGGCGTTGTAATTATTGCTCTTGGGGGCATATATGGTTCTTACGGAAGGTATACTCGTATAAACTTCAGATAGGGTTAATTTGAATGGAAATTAAAAGTTGTAGTTCATTTTCTCAGAGTGAAAAAGATCGAAGGGCAACTAGCCCCTCCCGCCCTCCACACTTTCGGGCGTATCGGATAGATAAACCCATCTGATAAAATTTCACTGGAAATTGAAAGTTCTAGTTAAGTTTTTTCGAGTCAAATGATATTGGAGGGCAACTAGCCCCCCACGCCCCTTTTCTCCAAATGCATCCAATAAAAATTTTGAGATAGGCATTAAGTTAAAAATTTCTCAAAAGTCAGATAATAAAAACCCAGGTGTCGTCACAACCCCCCAGGGCGCGGGGGCAGGCGTTTTAAGTTATGCCCTGGGGTTTATATTGTTCGTATGAAAGGGATGCTCGTATAAACTTCAGAGAGGGCTATTTGATTGGATATTGAAATCCTGCCCTTTTTAAGAGTCAAAAGTGATCAGAGGGCATCTGCCCCCCCCTCAGCCCTTTTCCCTCAAATACATCTGATAAAAATTTGATGTAGCCATTTTGTTAAAAATAGTTCAAAGATCATATAATAAAACTGCTTTACGTATGGTCATTTCGTCAAAAATAGTTCAAAGGTCAGATAAGAAAAACTCCTGTGTCGACACATCCCCCCCAGGGCCACTGCAGGCGTTTTAAGTATTGCTCTGGGGGCATATATGGTTCTTATGGAAGGTATACTCGTATAAACTTCAGAGAGGGTTCATTTAAATGGAAATTAAAAGTTGTAGTTCATTTTCTCAGAGTGAAAAAGATCGGAGGGCAACTAGCCCCTCCCGCCCTCCACACTTTTGGGCGTATCGGATAGATAAACCCATCTGATAAAATTTCAGGTGACCATTTTGTTAAAAATAGTTCAACCATCCGATATTGAAACTCCAGGGTCGACACAACCTCCCAGGGCCCAGGGACAGGCATTGTAAGTTATACTCTGGGTATTTATATGGTTTTTATAGAAGGGATACTCGTATAAACTTTAGAGAGGGCTCATTTGATTGAAAATAGAAAGTTCTAGTTAACTTTTAAAGAGTCAAAAGAGACCGAAGCTTAATTAGTCCCCCCACGTCCTTTTTCCCCAAACCCATCCGATAAAAATTTTGAGATAGCAATTTTGTTAAAAATAGTTCAAACATCAGATAATAAAAGCTCCGAGGTTGACACAAACCCATTTTTTCATGAATATTTTATTTTTTTAAAGTTTGATTTCGAAATAAGGAATTTTAAAAAACTTGATATTTTTTGCAATCAAAAACGAACAAAAATTAATTAAAAAAAACTTTCTGAAAAAATAAGTTTTTCAAAGAAAAGTAAAGGCCATTTTAAACTTGAGCTCAGCAGATACAAATACCTTTTAAAATTCAAACTCAAAACGACCAGAAATTACTATTAAAGAATAAATGAAACCCAAAACGAACAGAAATTAAACAAACAATCATAGCAAAAACATACAGCAAGTAATAATATCAATGAATAAGGAGATCTTAAAGCGAGTAATGCTTAGATTGAATATGAAAATCAAGCTTAAGACGAAAAAAATATTTTCGTATTAAAGTACAAGTGAAACATAAAACAAACAGAAATTAAATGAACAATCAATGCAAACAAACATACAATAGATATGAATGTAAATTAATAAATGAATCTTAAAACGAGTGAAACTTAAACTGAATATGCAAATTAAGCTTGAAACAAACAAAAATCACCACAAACAAGAGTTTGGTTATGACCTCCTTTTCTCACTTTAAAAGTCTAAAACTACTGCGTCATTGGCGCTTTACTGAAAACTATATGCGTCTTGAACAGTCTTGGAAAGTATTAACAACATCAAATTGAATATTTGATGTATAATGATATTAATTGTTGAAACATCCATCAGTTCAAGAATTCATTTCGCTGTAATTGTATTTTTATTTTCAATGCTCTAAGAACTGGAAAAGAAAGCATTTGTAATATAATCCGTTTTCAGTTCAGCGCCAATGACGCTGTAGGTTTTTGGTTTTTATTTACAGTAAGAAAAGAAGGCACTATCCAATCACTTGTTTGTAGGGAAACTATATTCGTCTTTAACAACTTTAAAAAAAGCTAATAAATTAAACTGAATATTTGATGTATAATGATATTAATTGCTGAAAGCTCATCAGTTCCAAATGTTACTATAATTTTAATGTTTATTTTCATAGATAAGTACAAAAGAAAATATTTGTCACAAAATTGGTTTTCAGTAAAGCGCCAATGACGCAGTAGGTTTTAGACTTTTACAGTGAGAAAAGGAGGTCATACCCGAACTCTTGTTTGTGGTGATTTTTGTTTGTTTCAAGCTTAATTTGCATGTTCAATTTAAGTTTCACTCGTTTTAAGATTTATTTATTAATTTACGTTTATATCTATTGTATGTTTGTATGCATTGATTGTTCATTTAATTTCTGTTTGTTTTAAGTTTCATTTGTACTTCAATAGGAAAATATTTTTTTCGTCTCAAGCTTGATTTTCATTTGCAATCTAAGCATTACTGGCTTTAAGATCTATTTATTCATATATATCATTACTTGTTGTATATTTTTCCTATGATTGTTTATTTAATTTCTGTTCGTTTTGGGTTTCATTTATTCTTTAATAGTAATTTCTGGTCGTTTTGAGTTTGAATTCTAAAAGGTAATTGTATCTGCTGAGCTTAAGTTTAAAATGGCCTTTACTTTTCTTTGAAAAACTTATTTTTTCAGAAAGTTTTTTTTTTTAATTAATAGCAATAAAAGAATGAACCTTACGTAACACAAAATTTTAGAGTTCACAGCATAAATCGGTATTTCTTTGATTCCCGTGTGTGAGCAGCTGCTGGGTTGTCTATCTTCAGCAACCAGCAGTAGTCCGCCATCGTGACACAAAATTTTAGAGTTCACAGCATAAATCGGTGTTTCTTTTATTCCCGTGTGGGAGCAGCTGCTGGGTTGTCTATCTTCAGCAACCAGAAGTAGTCCGCCATCATGACTGAATCCCATCTTCCCTGGTACCTCTACTTCATTTGGCGTATGTCCTGGTGGAAGATTTTTCCCTGCTCGTCGCTCATCACCCCAAGGATTTCAGGAAACTTCTCTGTGTGTGAGAACAGTAAGTGCATCTTTAAATACTCATCAAACATCCAAGTTTGTGGAAGGCCTCTATCATGACGCTGGCGAGTATGGCGTGGTTTGCTGCCTTCGTGTTCCCCAAGAAGTTGTTCACCATGTGCACAACCGATTTCCATGCACCGCACTCTAGCGTTTTCATTTAGTTTTCGAATTTTGTGTCCTAAAGGAGCTGCCATATCTGTGGGCCATCGAAAATGCCACCCTTTAGCTTCTCAATGGTCAGACAAGGAAAGGCTCAGCACAGGTAGGTGAAACACCACCTATCCTTGTCCAGAGCATGCGTGAACTGCTTCATTAATGTAAGCTTCATGTGTAGCGGTGGGATCAATATCTTCTCCCAGTCAACAAGAGGTTCGTTTATGATGTTTCTCGTCGAAGTTACTAACTGCTCTGGCACCAGCCACCCTTTCTTTACATAGTTCTTGGATCTGTCTCGACTGTTACACATACATTTAAAGCATGGTTAATACATGAACCCCGATTGCTGACCAAGTAGAAAGTTCATTGTCTTGAAGTCAAAATAGAAAATCGATTGGTGATGCTCATATTGGATTTTGTTGAGGACGTAATACACTGATTCATATTTTTCTTTGAGTGTTGTGGGGTGCACAAGAGGGATTGAGGTGAATAGGCTCCTGTTATGGAGGAGCACACACTTCAAAGAGCGCCAATTCCTTGGATCATATTGAGGAGTGAAGTTTTGCGCTATTTGTCCACTGCTGGAGGTATTCCCCACGCGTCTTGCACGCAGTGTGTGGTGCCCAGGATTTATCTTGGTCACCCAGTTTGACTTAAAAGTAAGCATCGTAGGCACGCTTTAAAAATCCTATGATGTTTCTCCTTCCCACTGGCAGCGTGTAATCTCTGCAGATGTAGCACAAAACGTCAGGATCATTCCTGCATGACTGTCGCACCGAAGTCATATCGATCAAGTGAAAGAAATAGAAAAATGCAGGTTAATGTCGGGCAGTGAAATTTAGAATCAATTTGATTGGCTAAGAGCTAATTAAATAGCCTTGCAATTACGCATACACGAATGCAGATGCTTTAGAGAGATAAACTAATGTTGTAATTCGATATATTCTACAAGTCAAATATGATTTAACTCAAAACCCCCCGATATTAGCATATGCATAGATCGTCAGGTAGGCTTATGGCTGTATCTCAAAAAGTTAACCTGATAGAGTAAAATGAATGTGAAATTCGGACTCAGAAT
>CM051262.1:65632298-65704798 GCA_027921565.1 Artemia sinica
GGCTAACGGTATTAAATTGAAACATTCAGGGCCATTGCTTTTGCTACTGCTGCTGTGACTACAACCGCTATTAATTGTGACTCTGAGCATTTGCGACTATGACTACTTGTGACTACGACTCAAACTACTTCTGACTGCCACTAAGACCACTCGAGACTCTGAATATTTGCAACTGTGACTACTTGTGACTTCAACTACGACTACTTGCAACTGCAACCACTTGTCACTGCAACTATTTGCAACAATGACTGCAATTACTTAAGACTACGGCTATTTTCAGGAAAAGCTGGGAGGGGGGGGTATTGAACAAAATAAAACATGAAACTTACATTATGGTGGTCGAAAGGGCATATAAGCATTATTTCAGGGACGCCTGAGGGTATTAAGTTGGATCTTTCAGGGCCTAATGAGTAGAATGTATGAAAGGGATTGAAGGATAACCAGCCCCCTTTCCATTTTTAGATTTCTCTTACCAAAACTCTTTGAAATTTTGAAAAGATAGGAATGGGGCCACAATTAGCGATAAGGAAAGTTATAAAGAGATATGGGCCGAATATTTTGAGAATTTGCTTAACCGAGATGGAGTTGCAGGAAAAGATGTAGAGGAAAATGAAAAAGTTAGTGATACCTTGGATGCGAAGGAAGATTTGTTTTGTGAGGAAGAATTAGCGACAGTACTAAAAGGATTAAAAAGTAATAAGGCTCCAGGTGTTGATGGGGTGTTAAATGAGTTTCTTAAATATGGTGGCTCTGAGGATAGAAATTAGTTACTGAAGATTGAGAATATGATTTTTGAAAAAGGGGAAGTACCTAACAATTTAAAAAAAACCTTAATTAAGCCACTTTATAAGAAAGGTGATAAAAGTGAGTGTGGTAATTATCGAGGCATTAGTCTGGTCTCTGTAGGTAGTAAATTACTTAGTAATATGATACTTTGTAGACTGAGAGATGCTGTAAGCAAAGTTTTAAGAGAAGAACAGTGCGGTTTTACAAAAGGTAGAGGATATGTCGACCAAGTTTTCACTCTTAGGCTAATAATTGAGAAGTGCCTGAGTTGTCAAACACCTCTGGTCCTCAGTTTTATAGATTATGAGCAAGCGTTCGATTCTGTTGATAGAATAAAATCAGTAGTTAAGCAGGGCTGTGTTTTATCCCCCTTTTAATGGATTATTTTGATAGACTTTGTCTTAATGAGCACAGGAAAGGCAATGGGAGACCAAGGAATCAAATGGGGAGAAAAAAGTCTCTTGGACTTAGATTATGCTGATGATTTAACAAAACATAAAGTCGCGAAGAAAACGAGGACAATTAACAGCCAGTGAAAAAATTAAAAAGTTATGAAAAAAAAATTATTTACTGATGATTTAAGCATCCTAGATGAAAGCGTGAGCAAAATGAATGAAGTTTTAGAGGTTTTGCGAGTTCAGGGTGCTGGAATAGGTTTGAAAATTAATGTTAAGAAGACTAAGTCACAAAAGCTAGGAATAAATGAAGATGAAAAGGTGACGTTGGGTAATGAAGAGATCGATCAGGTGGGCAGCTTCACTTACCTTGGTAGTATTATTAGTAAAGATGGTGGAAGTAGTGAAGATGTCAAAAGTAGAATAGCCAAGGCTCAGGGTGCTTTTTTACAGTTAAAAAGAGTTTGGAAGAATAGGAAGATAAGTCTGCAAACCAAGATTAGAATATTAGAAGCTACAGTGATGACAGTGGTCAAATATGGCTCTGAAGCATGGGCGCTCAGAAAAGCGGATGAAGATTTGCTAGATGTTTTCCAGAGAAATTGCTTGAGGATTGTTCTGGGTACCAGGCTGACTGACCGTATTTCAAACAATAGGCTATGCGAAAAATGTGGTTCAAAACCGCTCTCTAGGGCTATAATGAAAGAAAGGCTGAGGTGGCTAGGGCACGTGGTGCGGATGAAGGATGAAAGATTGCCGAAGATTGTTCTTTTTGGCCAACCGCCTAGGGCTAAACGGAAAGCAGGTTGTCCTCGTCTGGGGTGGGAGGACGTCATAAGGAAAGATTTAAAGGAAATGGAACATACGAACAATTAAGCAAGAAAAACGGGTTTTAATTTTTATAAAGCAGTGAATACAATAAAATAAACACTTAATTAAACAAAAATACTCCGAATATATCGGCCCCACGTCCGGGAGCCTTTCTCAACGGAAAAAAAGAAAAGAAAAAAATGAAACAAAAAATTTTCTTTTCAAAAACCTTAACTTACAGCCTCAAGGTTATCAAAAAGGCGTATGTGCAGTACCTTAGAAACATTTAACGTTATTAAATTGAAGCTTTCAGGGCCACTACTATTTCTACTATGACTCCGACTACCTGCGACTGTGACTGCTACTACTTGCAACAGTGATACTTGTAAAATCGACTCAAAACAGTGGAGTCAAAAATGATTGGAAGACAAAGACAACCAGACCCTCTTACACGCCGTTTTATCTGCCCTTTCCACAAATGTGTCACATCAAAATTTCGAGACAGCTATTGTATTCAAAATAGTCAAATGGACATTAAGGGTTTATCATAAAGAAAAGAGGGCATATCGAGGTCTCCAAAAAGGCTTAGGGCATTAAGGTTGAACTTTCAGAAAATGTTAAGGAGGATTTTTAATAACATCAAAACACATTGTGTGCGTGCTGGTTGTCAAAAAAGGTGTTTCAGCAATATCTCAAGAATGGCTGTGGGTAATTAGTTGAATATGCTAGTGCATGTTTAGGGGTATGTTAAAACGTAATCCAATTGACAGTATAAACCTCCCCCTCTCCCCCTTTATTTAACTTTCCTCAATACTGAGATAGCTATTTGATTTAAAAGAGTCAAAGGTCTTACAAATATTCTTCTGCGGATGCCATGCCCCTCAAAGCACCCGATAAAAGGGTTGTAAATTATGTAATTTGGCCATTGCTTACATGCAAGATTAATAATTGGAAAAGGGGAGAATTTCGGTTCCTGGGTCTTTTTGAAAACGCTAAGGATATTGAGATGAAACTCTAGGGAATTCTTGGTGGAACACTGAACTAAATCAAAAGATACCATGAGTATCCAGGCTATCAAAAAGGCGTGTCTGCAATATCTTATAAACCTTTAAAAGTGGTAACTTGAAGTTTCCGGGACCTCTACTACTACTACTGCGACTGTGATTACTTGAGACTCCGACTACGATTACCTGTGACTGTAGCTACAACTAATTTTCACCCCAACTTCTTGCAACTGTGACTACTTGCGACATCGACCCAAAACAGTGGCTTAAATATGATGGGAGGACACTCAGACCTCTTCCCACGCCCTTTTTTGCTGTCCTCTCCACAGAGACATCCGATAAAAGCTTTGGGTGAGCTATTTTGTTCAAAATAGTCTAACGGTCAAAATAATTGTGCCTCTAGGGATGACTAGGCCTCCAAAGACCCCTGAATGAAGGGTTATAAGTTAGGGAGGTTGTCTATTGCTTACATTAAGGGTTTTTAAATTAATAAAGGGAGACGTGGCTTGGTCTCCAAAAAGGCTTATGGTATTAAGCTGGGACTTACAGGAAATGTATATGGATTGTTGAACAAAATCAAGAGACACTATGTGCATGCCGATTGTCAAAAGGGTGTATCAGCAGCACCTGAGGAATGACTGTGGTTATTAAGTTGAAAGTGTTAGTGCATATTGGTGGGGGGGGGGTGTTAAAAAGTAGTCAGAACAGCAACCAGCGCCTACCATCTCCCTGTTTAGATACATGCTCCAATACTGATCGAAATTTTGAAATAGTACTTTCATTGAAAACAGTCAAAGGTCTAACAAATCTGCCTCCACATACGCCACGCCTTTCACAGCCTCAGAAAAGGGGTTTTAAAATAGGATTTTTTTTTTTCCGTTGATTACATTCAGGATTTATCATTGAAAAAGGGGAGAATGGTTGATTCTGAGTGTTTCCAAAAAGGCTACGGATATCCAGGTGTAACTTCACTGGATTTTTATGGGTATATTGAACTAAATCAAAAAACACTATATGCCTGTAGTTTATCTGAAGGGCATGTGTGCAAATATCTCAGGAATTGTTACGGGTATGACCTTGACGCTTTCAGTGCCACTACTACTACTGCTACAGCGACTGCTTGTGACTGTGACTGCGATCACTTGCCACTACGATTACTTGCGATGTAAGCTACTTGCAACCGTGAATACTTGCGACTTCATTCCGGGACATTCGAGTCCGAAGCGATCGGAGGGAAACCATCCCCCACCCTCGCACACCCTTCTTAGTTGCCCTTGATCATAATTTGGAAATAGTAGTCTTTTCCAATACAGTTTAAAGGTCAAATATCTTTGTCTCCAAGAATGATGTGACCCCGCAAAGTCCCAGCGGCAAGGGCTGTAAGTTATGAAAGTTGCCCATTTTTACATATACGGTCTGTTATTGGGACACGGGTGCATATTTGATCCTGGGTCTCCAATAAAGCCTAGGGTCACATTTATGTGCATTCTGGTTGTCAAAACAGCATATCAGCAAATCTCAGGAGCAGCTGAGGGTATTAAGTAGGGAATTTCAGGGCATATTAATGAAAAGGTTGAAAAGAGATCAAGGGGCAACTAACCATTCCACTTTATCTTTTTTAGATTCCCCCTCAACACTCTTCAACATTTTTAAAATCAATTTTATTCAAAATAGTTGAAAGACCTAATAAATGTGCCTCCGGGGACGCCATGCCCACCATATCCTCCTGGACAAGCGGTTGTAAATTGGGCGATTTGACCATTGTTTACATACAGGATTTATCACTGGAAAAGGGTGGAACGTAATACCAATTTTAACACCAACAAAACAGTAAACACCAACTTTAAAGCCTTTCTTAGTCTTCTTATCTTCCATCTCTCCAATGGCTGTACCACCGCTCTCCACAGCTTCGCTAAGGATCTTTCGCCATCCAACATGTCTCCATTGCAGAACAACAGGGGTCTTGGTTGTATGGGCATCAGCATTAGATATAAGATTTTGAATAATGGAAGTCAACAACATTAGCAGAAAATAATCGTGTCAATCTAATCAAGCAATTTTATGGCTTAGCCGGAGTGAATTCAAGTCCCCTAGCTCACTTACATAACGGAAACATCCATAAGGGATAATCACATAGATCTGTGTCAACCTTAATCAGGGGATTACAGTACGATTACAAAGAATGCTCTCACTTACAAAAAATTTACATTTAAGAGAAGCGAAAGGTCGGAATTATGGTATATGAGACAATGCCAGACGTCAATAACGACTGGCTAATCTAGCCTTTTAACCTCCAACGGTGGAAAAAATGAACGTCTCAATTGAAGCACGAATTGCCCCTTGGCATAACTCAAATTTATCCATGGCTGAAAATACAAGGGTCCTCGAAAATAATTTGGGTACAGGGAAATCAGGTAAAAATTTGTGTGAACAATGGATCACCCTTTTCTGAGTTGAATCCCATGGAATAATCGAATGAAGATTGCATGCCGATGAAAACTGAAGATGAAACTTAAATGAAACTTGGATACGTAGCTCAAGGATTAATGTTTGGGTGAAAAAATGTCAATTTCGGTGCAGGGTAAGAGCAGAAAATGGTGTTATCTGGTGAAGGTTTTGGGTAATATAGGAAGTGACAGGTAATGGGAGAGAGTATCTCCCAGGGACCAAAGATTGGAAATGAAAAGCCTCGGTGAAAGGATAAAAACTGATCCACCAGTTGTGCATTGAGGGAACCGGCTATCCTTCATGGCTCCCTGAATGACATTTAGAGTTGATGCGACCGACCCAAGATCCTTCTGAAGTTTTTCAAATCCTACCCGAAATTCAATACCTCCCGACTACTTCAAAACCCATTGCAATCCATTCAACTTTAACTTTGGATCATCTCTTGTTTTTTCCAATGGTTCGAACACCTCTTTTTCCCCTCATAGGTTCTTTTGTTCTCCAACTTTTTTTTTAATTCTCTCAAAGTTTTACTTTTTCCTGTCTCAGACTGAGTGTGCAAATTTCGTCTCTTTTTTAATTTCTGTTGTCTTTTATAATGTTCTCCAATTTTTCAGCCGCACCCAATGAATTGTTTTTAGATTATATATGGTCTCTCGGGACATTCTGGTGTCCTTTTTCTTTTACAGAATTTCTTCATTGTACTCCCGTTTTATATTTCTCTCCCCTCTCTTATTTTTTTTTTATTTTTATAGAAGAAATAAATAATTCGTCATGGAATGAGACATGAATTGCCACACTTGGTTTTTTCATATTGGACCGGATTTTCTCGATCATACTGCGGGAACGCGCACGACAAATTTATTTTTATTCTTCTCTGACATACTAAGCACCTCATATTTGTACATACTTGTCGGCACCACATATTTGGTATATGTGTTATTGAAGTTTGTTGTTTTCTAAAAACTTTCCTGGAAAATTAGTTTTACACGTCTTAATAACTATGTATGTTGGCCCAGCCACTTCCGCATCCCCCACCATTATAGAAGTCACTTCTAGGGATAAAATATTCTTGATAGCTCTAAAGTCCCCTCCTATGATCAGATTTACTGTAACAGTAGGAAGTAGGGCTACTTTTATTATTTTTCTCTTTTAACCCAAACTAATGGGTATGGGTACTTATCTTCATGAAACCACGGTGTCAAGACTGTATCTAAATAGTTGACCTCTTTTTTTGCTAACGAAATTAGTTAGTACATAAGTTGGATCACTACAAGAATTGAGAGCCATTTCTACAAACTGTCCGTTTAATTTGCCATATATCTTATGCGACTCTACAAACGCATAATTTTTTCCATTATTATGGCCTATAGCCCAGGCTGTGGTTTTAAGGGTTTCCTGCTCATCTTTATTTGGGTGATTTTTAGCAAAATGCCCAGTAGTTCCATAGTTAAAACAAGTTAATTCTCCATGTTTGTGCTGAAATGTAGGTTTTCACGCCGTGTAATAGTGCCCATTTTTATTTGACTCTGTATATCTGGATTTCTCAGTGTCCACAACTTCGCTTCTCATCTCGATTTATGTGTCCACCAAACTCCGACTTTTGCTCACTTGTTTCGGGGCTTATTTCTTTTAAGCATATTTTCAATTCTGTTTGGGTATTTTCTAGAAACTGGTCTTCCACTGCCTTTTCTACTACCTCCTCTAGCTTTTCTTGTAATTCATATGCATCATCTACCATCAGGGGCGTCGTTTGGAGATGGCAGGGGGGGGGGGGGGTGTTGCCCCCCCCCCCCAAAAAAAAAAAATCCGGAAAAAATAAATATTATACATCCCATGCCCTTTGACTATCCAGACATGGACTTCTCTTGCCCCCCTCCAATAAAAATGCTGGAGATTCGCCCCTGTCTATCATGGTATATTCACCTAAATCTAGCCATTTTTCTTGTAAATCTGTCAGTTTGTATTCAAATTTTTTAGGTTTATATTCTCTTGTTAATATTCTCTCTTGGGTAACTGATTACAAAACGTCTGAAAAAATTCTTTAATTAATTGGCTTCTGAAAAATGCCGGCAATCAATAACTCATATCAATCAATCAATCAACCAATCAATTTATTAATACTAAAAAAACAATTACAAACTTAAAGCAGTTACTAAGCACAAGAAGCTTTGCTTGTAATAAGCCCCACGAAACAAAAATAAAACACTTCTAGAAAACTCATACAATAAAATAACACTGGAACAAGACAAGGACATTCATCGGATAGGAGATAGGATGTTTGGGGAAATGCTGGGTGTAAGAGGATTAGTAACCCAATTTCAGGCTCTACGACGCCCATACGGACTACTCCTTTCTTTCGAAGGTTCAAGAAGAATGTTTAACGGCGATTTCCTCTTTTGGCAACCAGGTGTCGGAAATTTAAGGCGAAATTCCTGCCCAGAAAAGATCTGGCAAGATCAGGTGTCACGATTTTAGGCAAAATTCCCGGAAATATTTACTTGGAGTGTAGTCTGTATAATAGGGAATTCTAAATGGAGCCCCTTGCCCCTTTTTAAGAGGCAAAGTGGTCAGAGTGCAGCTACCTCCCCCCCCCCTCCCACGTGCACATACACACAGTAGTGGGGTCTGTATGGATTCAAGCGGTCAATACCCTGGAATACAAGCGGTCAGATAGAGAATTAACATGGGAATACAAGTGGGGCATTAGGCATGGAGCTCTTAACCCCTTGTACCTGTTTTTAGGCAAGATTCCAGTCCTCTGACGTCAAGCGACATATCCTCGTAGCTGTACAAAGCGGTCAGCTGTTACAAAGCCCCTCGCACCTGTTTCTAGGCAAGATTTCAAGCGCATGTTTCGTCAAGTGACACATCTCTTTGTTTTTCAAGGAGAAGCCCCTTTGTTTTTCAATGAAAAGCCCTCTGCCGTCATGTGACACACCTTCGTTTGAAGTGCATGCTATACCACGTGACACACCCTCGCTTGTAAAGGGCCATATAAGTGGAGCTACCAACCCCTCATGCCGTCACACCTACGCAATGCTGTTACCGATTCTATTAAAAGGAACACAGTTGCCAAGACTCCGTGACACACCCCTCTGGACTACAATGATGTCATACGAATTGCCCCGTTCCAAACAGACAGGTCTAATATGCCTAACTTTGCGACAGGAAACCATGAAGGAATCCCTGCGTATAACGTAACGACAGCTCACACCTTACGTAACTATTGTGCAACACTGTCGCGTAATACATTTTTTGTCAGAAACCCCCAAAGCGTTTTTTTTCATTAACTTAATGGCGGAACACACTTTCTGTAAGGTCACATAATTAGTGTGCATGACTGACAAGTAATACTTTTTCGCCAAAAAGCCTAAAGAAATTTTCTTTTTTCGGCATTTCATTTTTCGCTCAAAACACCTTTCATATTTTTTCTTTTTCTTGAGTTCTTGACCTCGTCAGGACTCGAAAGGTCATTCCCTTCCAATGCTACAGCGCCCCAAGCAAGTCATCCATCCCAGCAAGTCGCCCCAAGCACAACAGCTAAGATTCCTCATTTTTTGGCACCCATTAGAATGATATGTTACTTTCCCAATTTGATACACTCCAGAGGACATTTGCTCTCAATATAATAATAACGATAAAACGAAAACGTATCGTTTCTTTACGTGGGATATTAGATTTCACACTATCGTGACAACCCCCCCCCCCCTCTAGCATGCAATACCGGAGGAATAAGGTTAATATTAGATGCAAATTTAAGACATATTAAGAGCTTTTAAAGGAAATATCCATTTCTTCTAGCACCACTTAAATTTTTGGCTATTCCATGAGAAAAATTCCTTAATGTCTCCACCCTAACTTTTAAGCTGTAGTTCACACCACAATGACATTATATGACCCCCCCCCCCCCAACCCTGACAAGAATTCATCTCCATCAAGACATTTTTCAGGCCTTTCATATTAAAAATTAGTATTTAAATACCGTGATTAAAGTATTTTGGAACCCAAGCCTACCATAATGCCCCACAAAATACTTCACACCGCCATGGCATTTCACCAACGTGACACAACACCTCCGACCCCCTGGTGACCTGATATTAGTTGTATATTTAAACCATATTAAGATGTATTGTTGAAAGACTTTTAACAAAATGCACCACTTCATTGAATATTGTTAGATTTAACTCCCCCTCCAGCAAAAAATTCATTTAACACCTCCAACCTTATCTTTAAGCTCTAGAGTATACTAGTCAATGACAATGTATACTACCTTGGTAAATTATGTATGATATTAAACACCCCCCTGACATGGCTACATCTCCCCCAAAACATCTTTCAGGAATGTCCTAATAAAAAATTATGCCTTTAAATCCCGTGATTCAAGTTTTTGCAATCCAAGCCTATCGTGATACCCCCACAAAAGACTCCACACCGCCATGGCATCACCTCCATCCATCACCATATGGCACCAGACCCCCCCCCCCCCGAGCGAGCTGATATTAGAGGAATATTTAAACCATATTTAAGAGGTATCATTGAAAGACTTTTAATATGGATACTAAAAAATATCCTAACAATAGATTCCATCCTACACCTAGCATTCCTTTTCAGAGGGTGCCTTGATAATAGGTGCAATTTTTAGGCATTATTGTGGCTTATAAAAGGATAAAATATAAACAATAACATGCGTAATATAAGGAAAGATGAGGGAAGAGGACTCCAGGGGAGGGGGACCACCTGTGGGGGGAGGGGGCCTTTTTATTCATATATTTTTTTTCGTGTCACGCAAAGTGGTAATTTTCAAGTGTTTATTTATTGTTATCCCGCCTCCGTTCACTATGGTACTGGCCTGCTCACTGGTCGTCTCCGAGGGAGTATCAAGTTGGCCGAGCGGTTTGTCTCAATCCTTACGCAACCCAGGGCACATTTTTCAGCAAAAATATCAAAACACGCAAAGGAGGTAAAATTCCTATTCCCACCTATCCCGCGCGCAGTGGGGAGTTTTGCCGGTGTACTCATTCCGCGGACAGAATCCGGCCATCCCGTGCGCTGTGGGGGAGTTTGGTCTGTGTCTGCTCATTCCGAGGATGGAATCCGGACTTCGGCTAGGCGATAGAGTAGGTATAAAAATGGTCTTGCTCAAGATAACTTTAAAAGTAGTAATAATAAGGGAATTATCATAGAATTTTTGGGATATGACAACCCTTTAACATCACATCATCCCTGTTTCTAGAGTTCAGCTGGAAAGATTCCCACCCCTGGAAAAATTCGCGCCCTGGCAAGATTCCCGCCATGGAAAGTTTCCCACCCCTGGCAGACCACCCGGGATTCCAAACGTTCTATTATTTCTTCTGTATTGCCAAGATTCCCATCCATATTTGGCATATTGTTTTTTTTTGAAAGATTCCCAGGATGTCTGTGACCAGTTCTAATATGAATGATGCCAGTGTATCTCCCAAGCAAAACTAAAAGGACCCCATGGGCATCCAGCACAGCACACACACACGGGTGCCACGTATTAATGACGGTGCACATCTTAAGCATAGATACCTAATGAGAGAGGATGTAAAATCATCTTACGAGAAGAGTAGATGCCCAAACCGTTAAAAAGTATACTTATAACCCAGAGCGGAATGGGGCTGCCACACTTTTTTCACACTGACACCACTCCTCATCCCCCCCGTCATCCATGTGGTATCAACCTTCACCTCCTAGGACATTTTCAACCCCTTTCGTTCCGAAAATAAACTTTGGGAATCACATTAAACAATATATTTTTGAAAACAGAGAAGTCACCCCCCTTTCTTTACTACTGTTTGATGCTCTAAGCATTTTATCTCACAATACCATACTATATCTGCCCCCTATAAAACCCCTCTGTCATCGCCCCACCACCCCCCCCCCCCCCAAAAAAAAAAACATTGTTCTGAGATTTATTGTTAAAAGTTTATCTTCAAGTCATTCATTGGCCTTTTCGCAAGCAATTCACGGCACAGTACCACACTGTAATTACTTTTAGCACCCCTATGACACCCCACTACCATCATCCCCATCTTGAAAAAATACTTTTCAAACATTTCTTGTTAAAAGTTTTACTTCAAGTCATTCATTTGGGTTTTCACAAGCAATTCACGCCACAGAGTATTTAACAGACCATTCGCGCTTTCCTTGTCTTTGTAATGATTTTACAGGTTGACCGCCATTTCTAAACTTTTCCATTGATTTCTAGGGTCACCCCTGGTTTCTATAGTTTGCTTTTGTTTTTTATGAAATTGTCAGGGTTTCAATGTTTTGCTAATGTTTGCATAGAAGTTGACCATGATTTCTACACTTTGATCACAAATTCGATGGTATGGTCCTGATTTCTATGACTTGGTCTGGAGTTCTAGGGTCGACTCTGTCATGTAGATAAGTACCTTAATATTTTTCTTGGAATAAACTACCTTTCCTGGCTTTAATATTTCGTAACCATAAATACTCGTTTCTTACTTGATGCTTTGTCAGAACGTCAGGGAATATGATTTTTTGACCTGGGACACCAAGCATTCTTGGGTTTAATGTTTCTTGACAATATGCAATAATCACGTTTTGCTACCCCTATGACACCTTTCATAATCAGTGTAAGCGTCTTCTTTCATTTGAAACACGCATAGACACACAAAAACAATCACACAAACAAAATCACACACAAAACACACACACAAACACACACATACACAAAAAACACACATACAGACACACACACACACACACACACACACACACAAAATACACAAACGCAGACACACACACAAACACACAAACACAAAACACACACAAAAACAAACACCCACACACACACACACGCAGAAAAACACACACACACACAAAAACACACACATACAAAAACATAAACACACTCACACACAAACATACACACACGAAAACACACACCACCACACCATTGGAATTTTTTCTTGAACTGTAAGACCTAGTTAGGTTCAAAAAGTTAGGTTCATTTAAGATCACTTAACGTAGCGGTGTATCTTGTCACCGTTACATTCTGTAGGTGTTTCAAAGTTCAGCTTGGAGTTTTTTCGTTAAAACTTAAGACTTGTAATATTTTTGTAGTGGGGTAGTTTACCTTGTAACTGTTACAGGCAAAAGGTTAAGAAAGACATTCAAAAAGTTAGGTTCATTTAAAATCACTTAACGTCGACTTTATGTGATCTTAAACGAACCTTAAATGAACCTAAGTGATCTTAAATGAACCTAACTTTTCATGTTTCTCTCTTAACCTTTTGCCAAAAATTCCATGATGAAATTTGAAACATCAAGAGAAAGTAATAGTGACAAGGTAACCTACGACACAACAGTATAAAAATTTACAAGTCTTACAATTCGACGAAAATTTCCAAACTGAACTTTGAAATATCTACAGAATATGATGCCGACAAGAAACAACGCTACGAAAATATTCCAAGCGTTACATTTCAGTGAAAAAATCCAAAAATGAACTTCGAAACTACAACAGAATGTAGCACTGACAAGGTAAGCCACGACACAACAGTATAAAAATATTCTAAGTCTTACATTTCAACGACAAAATTCCAAATGAACTTTGAAACATCAAGAGAGTGTAACAGTGAGAAGGATAATCGTGACAAAGCATGGCAAAACTATTCTAGGTCTTACAGTTCAAGGAAAAAATTCCAATGGCAGGGTGTTGTGTGTTTTTGTTTGTGTATGTTTTTGTGTGTGTGTGTGTGTGTGTTTATGTTTTTGTGTTTGTGTGTGTTTTTGTATGTGTGTGTGTTTTTCTGTGTGTGTTTTTGTGTGTGTTTTGTGTTCGTTGGTGTGTGTGTTTGTGTGTTTTGTGTGTGTGTGTGTTTGTGTGTGTGTTTTGTGTTTGTTTGTTTTTGAGTGTGTTTTTGAGCTTGTGTTTCTGTGTGTATGTGTGGGTTTTTGTGTGTTTTTATGTTTTTTTGTTTGTGTTTGTGTGTGTGTGTCTTCGTGTGTGTTTTTTGTGTGTGTTTTGTGTTCGTGTTTGTTCATATTTGTGTGTGTGTGTGTTTTTTTGTGTGTATGTATCTGTGTGTGTGTATTTTTGTGTGTATGTTTGTGTTTTTGTGTGTATGTGTGTGTTTTGTGTTCGTGTGTGTGTTTATTTTGTGTGTTTGTGTGTTTTTGTTTGTGTGGTTTTTTGTTTTTGTGTGTGTGCGTGTTTTTTTGTTTGTGTGTGTGTGTTTGTATTTTGTGTGTGTGTTTTGTTTGTGTGTGTGTGTGTTTGTGTGTGTGTGTGTGTGTGTGTGTGTGTGTGTGTGTGTGCGTGTGTGTGTGTGTGTGTGTGTGTGTGTGTGTGTGTGTGTGTGTGTGTGTGTGTGTGTGTGTGTGTGTGTGTGTGTGTGTGTGTGTGTGTGTGTGTGTGGTGTGTGTGTGTGTGTGTGTGTGTGTGTGTGGTGTGTGTGTGTGTGTGTGTGTGTGTGTGTGTGTGTGTGTGTGTGTGTGTGTGTGTGTGTGTGTGTGTGTGTGTGTGTGTGTGTGTGTGTGTGTGTGTGTGTGTGTGTGTGTGTGTGTGTGTGTGTGTGTGTGTGTGTGTGTGTATGTGTGTGTGTGTGTGTGTATGTGTGTGTGTGTGTGTGTGTGTGTGTGTGTGTGTGGTGTGTGTGTGTGTGTGTGTGTGTGTGTGTGTGTGTGTGTGTGTGTGTGTGTGTGTGTGTGTGTGTGTGTGTGTGTGTGTGTGTGTGTGTGTGTGTGTGTGTGTGTGTGTGTGTGTGTGTGTGTGTGTGTGTGTGTGTGTGTGTGTGTGTGTGTGTGTGTGTGTGTGTGTGTGTGTGTGTGTGTGTGTGTGTGTGTGTGGTGTGTGTGTGTGTGTGTGTGTGTGTGTGTGTGTGTGTGTGTGTGTGTGTGTGTGTGTGTGTGTGTGTGTGTGTGTGTGTGTGTGTGTGTGTGTGTGTGTGGTGTGTGTGTGTGTGTGTGTGTGTGTGTGTGTGTGTGTGTGTGTGTGTGTGTGTGTGTGTGTGTGTGTGTGTGTGTGTGTGTGTGTGTGTGTGTGTGTGTGTGTGTGTGTGTGTGTGTGTGTGTGTGTGTGTGTGTGTGTGTGTGTGTGTGTGTGTGTGTGGTGTGTGTGTGTGTGTGTGTGTGTGTGTGTGTGTGTGTGGTGTGTGTGTGTGTGTGTGTGTGTGTGTGTGTGTGTGTGTGTGTGTGTGTGTGTGTGTGTGTGTGTGTGGTGTGTGTGTGTGTGTGTGTGTGTGTGTGTGTGTGTGTGTGTGTGTGTGTGTGTGTGTGTGTGTGTGTGTGTGTGTGTGTGTGTGTGTGTGTGTGTGTTGTGTGTGTGTGTGTGTGTGTGTGTTGTGTGTGTGTGTGTGTGTGTGTGTGTGTGTGTTTGTCTTATCACTCCAAAATATTCAAGCTCAGAAAGGTGTCACATGGGTGAAATGCCATGGTGGTGTGGAGCATCATATGGGGTATTGTGATTGGCTTGTAAAAAACTTGAATCACGGGATTAAAAGACATAATTTTTAATATGAAATGCCTGAAAAATGTCTTGGTGGAGATGATGTCTTTTCAGGGTGGGGGGGGGGGCTATGTAATGTAAGTGTCGGGTGTTCTACAGCTTATAAGTTAGGGTGGAGACAATAAGGAATTTTTCCCATGGAAGAGTTGAAAACCTAACAGGTACTAAAAGAAATAGATAATTTCCTTAAAAGCTCTTAATATGTCTTAAATTTGCATGTAATATTAACATTATTCCTCCGATATTGCATGCTAGAGGGGGGGGGGATATTATCGCGATAGTGTGAAATCTAATATCCCACGTAAAGAAACGATACATTTTCGTTTTATCGTTACTAATATCTTGAGAGAAAATGTCCCCCGGAGTGTTTCAAATTGGGAGAGTAACGCATTATTCTAATGAGTGCCAAAAAATGGGGAATCTTAGCTGTCATGCAATAGGTTATATATAGAATATGGTTTCAGATACAAAATACTGGAAATGGTTTCATGGACGACTTGCTGGGGACACTGTACCATTGGAAGGGAATGACCTTTCTAGTCCTGGCTGGAATCTTGCCACGATGCAGGTGCGATGGGTTAAGAGCTCCATGCCTAATGCCCCGCTTGTATTCCCATGTTAATTCCCTGTCTGACCGCTTGTATTCCGGGGTACTGACCGCTTGAATCAATACCGGCCCCACTACTACAAACACTCGTGTTTTCCTGAGATATATCAAAAAAAATTTAAGACAGTCTTTTTATTCAAAATAGTTCAAATATCCTATAAAAAGGCTTTTGAGGTTGATACTAACCACCAGAGCCTAAGGGCGATGGTTGTATGTTATGCCACTGGGGCTTTTAAGGTTCTTATGAAAAAGATGTTTGTATAAGCCTTAGAAGTGGTTCATTTGGCTGAAACTGGAAGTTCTAGTTCCTTTCAAGAGTCAGTCGTGATGGAGGTCAAGTAGTACCCCCCCCCCAACTGCCCCTCTTTTCGCCAAATGCATCTGATTGAAATTGTGCAATGATAAATTTTGGTTTAAAATAGTGCAAATAATAGGCAAAAGTGTTTACCGAGTTGGCAAAACCCCCCACAGCTCTTGGGCAAGGGCTTTAAGTTATGCCCTGGGGGAATATAATGTTTTAATGGAATGAGTGGTCGTAATAAATTCAGATGGGTCTCATTTGATTTTAAATTGGAAGTTATAGTGCCTTTCTTGTGAGTCAAAGTGATTTGAGTTAACCCCCCCCCCCACGCCCATCATATCCCATAAAAAACATCAAAAAAAAATTTTGAGACGCCAATCTTTTCAGCATTGTTGAACGGTTCAGTAATTATGCATATCAATAGTTGTAGTAGTATTAGTTGTAGTATGCAAATAGCATCTTTTTTCAACATCCACTTCAACACACGATGAAATTTTGAACTTAATACCATCAATCGGTCTTAAAGCATTGCTGATACGTCCTCTTGACAACCTATTAGGGCATCGTGTGTTTCAAATTATTTCAATGCAGTTACAATAATGCCCAAAGTTTTTGCCTTAATACCCTTAGGTTTATCAGCTGTAATAGTAGCACCAGTAAATGCAGTAGTAGCAGTAGGAGTACAGTTAATAGTAAAAGTCTTAGTTTTAGTAGCATTAGTAGTAGTAGCAGTAATAGCAGTAGTAGCAGTAGTGGTAGGAGTAGAAACATTACCATTATGATTCAAATATTGTCTTTTGGTTAGTTCAACATCCCCCCCAACAAGAGTTGTAAGTTTTAATTTGACACACAAAACTGTTCCTAAGGTATTGGTGATATTCCCTTTTGACAACCTGCATACGGATGGCAGATTGTCATCCGTACAAAAGAAATATTTTCTAAAAATTTCACCTTTATACCTTCATAGGTTATGGATTTTGAGATAGCCAGAAGACATTTTGTGTATCCATTTAATACTGCTTCTACGGTTACTGTAACTAACGAACCTAATGGCATTAAGTTGAAACTTTTAGGAAACGTATAAGAAGAGTTTCAATTAAACGAAAAACCTGTATGCATGCAGGTATCAAAAGGGCATATAAGACATAGGGTATATAAGGACATAGGCAGCGATGCTCTATCATAGCTAGTAGTATCATTGATATTTTTAAGAAGCTAACTTCATTGAAAATTAGAAGTTCTAGTGCCATCTTAAGAGTCAAAAGGGATCGGAGGGAAATTAGCCCACCTCTTTAGCTCAAAAATTTCCAGAAACTTCCAAGACAACTATTTTGTTCAGTATAGCTAAACGGTCTACTAACTATATCTTTAGGGGTATTGGGAAGGTCAAACCCCCACATTTATGTAATTTGTCCATTATGCTTAAAAACTAAATGCTGCTTGAAAATGATATTAAAACACACTGTTTGTATGCTGGTTGCCAATAAGACATTTCAGCAATTAACCAAGAACGATTGAGGATATTAAGTTCCAATTTTCAGCGCCACTTCTATTACTACTTCTGCTCTTAAAATCTTACCAAATCAAAAGAGTGTAAGTATATCCAGGCTGTGAAAAAGTATAAATATATTTTTTGGGGGAATGGTATTAACTTTTATTTATCGGGTCAACTAGAGGATGTATATGACTAAATTAAACACTACTATTTGTGTCATGATTTTCAAACGAATTTATATTGTTAAAAATGGCTGAAAAAGTTTCTCCAGCATGTAAATAGCAGGCCAAATTATAAATTATTAAATGAAAACCTGAAAGATTCAAACTATTATTTTCTTTTTCCTTGAAAAAGACTATATCAATATAAAACCAACAGAAATTAATTTAAAAAAAACTTTTTCCACAAAATGACTTTTTCAAAAAAAAGTAAAGAACTCCATTAAACAAAAATGAACAAAAATAGAATTAAGTAATCTACCAAGTATACAACTACCACAAATCAGTATGAATAAATAAATTAACCCCCCCCCCCCCCAAAAAAAAAGAAATTAAAATAAATAACAGAGTCAAAATCAAAACGAGCAGAAATTAATATGAGCATGGTTCAAAATCCTTATCCATTCTATAAAGCCAGAACATAATTTGTACTTTACTGAAAAATATTCTTTTAAATTTTTTCGTTTTTATAACTTTAAGAAATGAAAAACCAATTAAGATTTTATGGAATAAATATCAGCACATGTATATGAAACTGACATTGCAAATTTTTTCAGTAAATTTATTTGATTATTTTTCAGTAAATTACAAATTATGTTCTGGCTTTTAGAAAGAATAGGGGTTTTGAACCCTACTTATAATAGTTTCTGCTCATTTTGAGTGAGACTCTGTTATTTATTTGAATTTCTTGTTTTTTGGGTTTCATTTATTTTTGATACTGATGTGTGGTAGTTGCATACTTGGTAGATAACTTTATTCTGTTTTTGTTATGGAGTTCTTAACTTTTTTTTGAAAAACTTATTTGTTGGAAAAGTTTTTTTTTTAATTAAAAATAACACTAAAACTTCTAATTTCCGTTCAAATTCACCCTCTCCTCATCATTTGTGACCATTTTTTGATGCAATCACCACTGGGGAAAAAATAGATAAGAAAAACAAATAAATACGCATCTGCAAGTTTTGTTCTGGCAAAAATTGCAAAATTCCCCATTTTTTATTTAGGAGCTTGAAACTTCTACAGTAGGGTTCGCTGATACGTCGAATCCGATGGTGTGATTTTCATTAAGATTCCTTCTCCTTTAGGAGGTCCCCTGCTTTTCAAAAATGAGGCTAATTTTCTCAGGCTCGTAACTTTTGAAGGGCAACACTAAACTTGATGAATGTTATATATTTAGAATCAGTATAATAATTCAATTGTTTTGATGTATCATTTGACATCAAAACTTCGTTTTTTTACAGTTTCGGTTACTATTGAGCCGAATTACTCCTTACAGTTTACTCCTTGAGTTCGTTACCACAAACTGTTTGAAAACACCCGCGTTTCAGAACCATACCTGACCACTTTCATTAGTGTAGCTTCCAATGTCTTAATGTTGCTTTACAGACTTATTTGCCTATTCTTCTGAACTTCTTTTCAGCTTGACCGGTAATATCTTCACCAGTTACCAGATCTTCTAGCTACCCAACATCACCTCTTCGTCTTGATTTATTCGCTTTTGTAAGCAGTTTACGTGATACTAAAACAATTCATAAGGGTTTTTCAGTTTAAAAACCATAATTTGAACCAGAATGTTACTCAACTGCTTATGACATCTTTTTGTACTGAATCCTGACTCCAATAGTTGTTGCAGAATATGCTGTCAGCCTCCTCTAGTGTAGATGATGGGCTAAAAACGACATTTACATTAGGGAAGGAGTATCCATCCTGATCAAGGTAGCCTACTAATTATGAATCTCACTCATCCAGGCCCTAGGTAATGTTCTTGAATGATTTCAGCTGTTCGGAAAAGAGCCAGAATGTTAAAATTGCGAGAGGATTTGATTGTGTGGACCCCGAAGTTTTTGTTATCTGATCTTTGAGCTTTTTTGAACAAAATGATAATCTCAAAATTTTGAACAGATACATTTGGGGAAAGAGGGCGTAGAAGGAGGGGGTCTAATTGCCCTCTGATTACTTTGACTCTTAAAAAGAGAGCTAGAACTTTCAATTTTACCTCACTTGTGTGAGAGAATAATAAAATCTTGAATTGATGATCTTTTACCAGTTAAGATTATTATAAAATTGCGAGAGGATTTGGTCGTGTAGACCCAAAAGTTTTTATTGTGTGGACCCCGAAGTTTTTTTAGAATCATAGAATTGTGAGAGGCTTTGGTGGTCGACGTAACATGGGGCCAGAGTGCCACAGAGCGTACAGAACAGCCTGAAACAATGAGGGTGACTGGGCAGAGAGAACACACAATTGACTAATTATTACTAATGAATCACATGATTGCTACTTTTAACCGTAAATACATGATAATGGATAGTTAAACATATAAGCAATTTCTTTAATTTTGGTTCTTAAAATACGAATTAATTTCGGTACCTCCCGAAAAGAAAAATTTCTTACAAACTGAATAGCTTGCACTCCCATTAAAATATTAGATCCTCAGGAAAAAAAAACTTTGAAAACTTTAAATTGAATTTCATTAATTATATGGTTTAAAGTGTCTTCATTGCAAGAGGGCCAGGGAACAAGTCTTAATTTAGAGATTTGTTTTGGCGTCGTTTTCATACAGGAATTCTGAGAAATTCTATTATTTAGGCCCTAATTTTAGCTATTAGCTTGCCAGCAAATCCACAATCATAAACATGTCTATCTCTCAAAAGCAAACTAATACTTAATTTCTCGCCATTGCTAGTTATGACGTAAATTTAACCTGGTTGATAAAAACCCAATCCCTTCACTGTAGAGAACATAGGATGCGTAAACCATTTATTTGTGTGCTACTCTCTAAACCCTTACGTCCAGAAATGAGTATACGCTAGATGAAACTAGGAATAACGATGCTTTTAAGCTGGTCTTTGACCGATTTTTTTGTCAAGGCAAGTGTTACAGTCATGTGAAAACACCATCACCCAACCTCGCTCAGCTTATCCTAATCTAAGATTTGATTGTCTGGTAAAATAAAGGAAGATAGAAAACTAAGGTGGGTATGGAATTCCGATTGCTTGACTTAAGTCTCGTCCAGCCTTTGTGGCTGTGTTGGGGCTTCTTCTCTTCTGAGCAACTGATGAATATGGCGACGCTAGTTCGATCTGTCTGGCAGTAGATGAAGTAGCTGAGGGAGGTTATGGGCCGGGAATTTGTCGGTCCATCTCTTATGAGGTCGGCCTCTAGGGCTCGTGCCGTGAATCCGTCCTTCGAATGTGATTTTTGGAAGCTGGTTGGCCGATATTCACTGAATATGGCCAAGCCAGTGGCGTTGTTGGCTTCTGACCCGGTCCATGACTGTGCGGGGACAACGGAGTAGTTTTTGGAGGTCTTCATTTGAGACTCGGTCAATGTAGGTAATCCCCGCAATGCGTCTAAGGCATTTAGTTTCAAAAGCAGAGATTCTTCGCTCATCATCAGCCTTTATTGACCAAGTTTCACTTGAGTATAAAATGATTTGAATTATGAGAGAGTTGAAGAGTCACACCTTCAGAGAAGTTGACAGAGTCTTGTTTTTCAAGATTGGCAAGAGGTTCTTGAAGCTGGTGCTTGCCGGGCCGAGTCTTCGTTTGATCGATTTTGAGCAGTCGTCATCAGAAGTTATGAGGCTCCTTAGGTAGACGAAGGAGTAAACATTTTCTACTGGCTCTCCTTTTATTGTTATCTGCACGTTTCTTGAAGCAGGGTCTCCAGACACCCGCATAACCTTGGTTTTGACTGTATAAATGACCATCCCAAAGGTCTTGGTTGCTGACACTAGTTCGTTGGTGTCAGCTTAGAGTAGATGCTCTTGACTATTGAGTTTCTCGATGTCATCTGTATATGCCAGTTTATTGATAAGCTTCCCTCCAATCTCTGCACCGTCAACAGTTTCAGCAAATGATAGCGCAGCGTTGAGGAATAGGTTAAAGAGGTGAGGTGACAAGAGGCAACCTTGAAGAAACCCGCTGATGTCAGAAACTCCTCTGTCAATCCCTTGGGTGTCTGGACTTGGCTGACGAAATGTGAATACATGTCTCCTATCAGGATCACTATGTTTTCAGGGGCTCCATAGTGTAACAGGGTGTGCCATAATCCATATCGCCATATCAAGTCAAAAGCCTGCTTGAAATTGATGAAGAGCAGTAGCAGCTCTTTCGCAAACTCGATTTACTTTTCCATCATTTGCCTAGTGGAGAAAATTTGGTCGATGGTACATCGGTCTTTTCGAAAGCCTGCTTGGTATTCCTCTAAGATATGGTTTGTCAGAGATTTCACAAGGTCAAGGAGTATTTTTGTCAGAATCTTAGCCGGTTGGCTAATTAAACTTATTGGTCTGTAGTTGTTACAGTTGCCTTTTTCCCCCTTCTTAAAAAGGGGGACGATCTTAAAAAGATCTGGGGAAGTGGCCCGTTTCCCAGACACTTGTTATGACTTTGTGATAGATATCGACCAGTTCTTCTGGGCTTGCTTTTAATATTTCTAACTGAATACCATCCGGGCCTGGGGCTTTATTAATTTTTAGAGATTTTATTGCTGAGAGTACTTCATCTCTTAGTGGAGGAGGGCTTGGGTCTACTGGGTACTGCGGTAGTGGGAAAGATAGTAAGATGTTCAGGTCGGGCGTTATTGTGGGGTTTAGTTTTTTGCTGAAGTGATTCTTCCATCGTTCACTCACGACATTTGTCATTGACGTAGTGTCGTAGAGCTTGCCGGATTTTATTTTCTGCTAGGCGCTTCAGCCTCTTTTACTCGTCCTTGCTTTGTCGATCTACCTTGTTAGCATGGGCGCACTTCTGCAAGTATAGATCAATAATTTCATGGGTTATCCACGGTTTATCTGAATGGGTCTGAATTCCCAGGATTTCACTAGCAGTTTCTCTGATGATGGATGCGCTTTCGTCGACCAATTGGTCAATTTCTTCTGCTGATGGAGCTTCCATGGGTTGGATTCTCGACAACTTGTTTGAGAGTTTTATTCTATACCTGTCCCTTGTTTTTTATGTTTTCAGCAGGTCGACACGATATATTGGTAAGCTTTTCTTGGGCTGTTAAGGCTTCCGAATGCGCAAACGGAGCTCAGACATGACTAGAACTTGGTTCGAGTCGACGTCTCCACCGACAATGGAGACTACGTTCAGTACTGATGATTTCCATCGCTTGCAGACAAGTATGTAATCAATCATGTTTGCAGTGCGGCTGTCAGGGGATCTCCAAGTAAATTTCCTTCGTTCTCTATGACGGAACATGGTGTTCGTTATGAAAAGTTCGTTATCCCGACAAAATTCGATAAGCATTTCACCCCTGTGGTTCTGATGCCCATGCCCGAACTTGCCCATGACGTCCTCAAGTCCATTATTTGATTGTCCGACAATGGCATTGAAATCCCCAATCACAAACAGAACATCTTTCTTGGGAGTAGTGTCAACGGTGTGTTGGAGTTGTCTGTAGAATTCTTCGGCTTCTTGGTCATTCCTGAACGAGTCTGGGGCGTAAACTTTGACTATGGTCATGTTGGCATGGGATCCTTTCAGACGAATGGTGATAATACGTTCAGAGACAGGGTGGACAGCAAGAAGAGACAGTTTGGCTCGCTTGAAGAGTTGGAAACCGACACCTTGGTGGTGAACTCAATCACTTCTTCCAGACGTGATGAGCGTCATGTCGTTTATTCTGTCTATTACTGCAGATGGAAGGTGGGTCTCAGATAGTCCAACGATGTCCCAGCGGTAACGGTTCATCTCGTTTAGGACTAGTTCCCTTTTTCCTGGTTTGGCTAATGTGCGTACGTTTAGCGTTCCTAGTGAGAGATATGTGTTTGGGGTTAGGATAAACGAAGTCTTCTCCGACCGGAGAGTCGTCAAATCGAATAAATGATCGTCGACTGCCCTGGACGCGGTAACAAAATCATTTTCATTATCATCATTATCAACAATATCATTCTCGCAATTTCCAATTATTGGTCTCATACCGTCGGTTACCCCGGACGGGGTAGCTCGAGTTCTTACTTTCTTATTCGCCGTTTTCATCATTTATATTTAAGTGAAGGATTTTCATGGCTAATTTGTCGGGGTAGCGGTAAGCCACTCCTCTCTACCCTTAGCAGAGGCCATTGTCCATGCAACTGGATCGTCTTTCCTTTACAATCGTCCCTCTAGGAAGAGATCCTCCCGTTCGGGGGTTTGCGAAACCGAGCAATTTTTCCCATTGCTGGGGAAGGTGTGTAACCACCAGGACATGTTCACACGCCAGTGGGCCTTGCATGGTGTACATCAGAGGGGCCTTCCTCCTCCTCCGCCTGTATTTCAGACCCCCGGGCGAGGGTGTCACAGTTTCAATTATGGACCCCCAAGAACTAGGTCTCCCCTAGGTCAGATTAGCCTTTCAGATAACCATGCAAAAAAGATATTTCCTTCTTGTTCAAGGAGGGGGACTACAAATATCCTTTAAGGGGTTTTTGCAATGATATTTCCAGTTGGTGTTCTTTTTCTTCCAATCTGACACCATTTTTGAAGGTCTTTAGACTATTCTTCGAAGTTCCCATGTATTTGTCTTCAAAATGACATTTATTATTATAAATAACTGAAATAATAGTTATCATTCCTCAATCAGCTACAAATGGCAATTTTTGTAACCGGGCAGTTTTTTTAAACATGTTTCTAAATTTTTGGCTACTATGGACCGTGGTTCGTTCTTCAAAATGCCGTCAATGTTTCAGCCTTCAACTTTACAAAAATTGAAGCAATTTAAGGCTGTATACGTCAAATTTCGGGAGCCCACACCAAAGTGAAATATTTGAAAAGAAACGTTTTAGCTTCTTACCATTTTTTTTTTTTTTTATTATTGCTATATCTCTACAGAAGGGACACAAACAGAAGATAAACATGTTTTTCGTCATACTGTAATTTACTTTATGAAGTTTTCTCTGTGAAGGACAAAGGAGAGGTTGTCAATTTAATTGTCACCCGATTTGAAACTTCATAACCTTACAAGACACAAAAAAAAATAGTTGTACGTTATCTGTAAATAAAATATGAGGAACCCAAACCAAAGCGAAATAATCGAAATAGAAGACAAAATTTAAAGATTCCTTTTAGCTACCATTAACATCCATACATTGATTTACCTGTTACCTTTCCAATGTTCTGGAAAAAAAAATTAGGAGCCTGGAAAGAGGTTTTGCTCAACCAAATAATTTTTTTCTCGTCCATGTTCTTAGGGAAATTGCATCGTCAGAACGAATCTCATTATAATGTTACAAAGCCGTAAAATTGGAGATTAAATTGACCAATCCCCTGTTGTATTCCCTGGAGAGAAGCCTATAAAGTAAAGTGTAATGTGACGAAAAAGGTATTCAACTTCCTGTTTTGTCTCTATTCCAGAGACGTATTTTCCATTAAAAATCCTGTAGATAACTTAACATGGATAAAGCCATAGAATAAATCATCATTGCGATATTTTTTCCCTTGCTACTGGTCTTAAGACAACCAATCATGAACAAGCTTATGCTGGGAATAATCTAAAGTACCAAAGACTTTTAAAAACAAAATTTAATTATGAAAATTTAATTTAATTAAATTTAATTATATAATTATATAATTAAATTTAATTATAAGTTTTCGCGGTTGCCTACGCAACCGCGAAAACTTACACAACCACAGATTAAATTCAAAAGATGAGAAAAAAATTGGAATGAAAAAGACCTCCGTATATTTTTTTGTAGTAGCGAAGACCAAATCCCCCCCCCCAAAAAAAAAAAATGTGAGTAAAAAATCAACAAAAAAAGGCTGAATGCATATCGACCAAAAAGGTGTCACTTTCCTTTGAGCATGAAGCATATCAAAAAAATACCTAATGGCAATTTATCGAGAAAATAATTGTAGTTCTATATAATAAATAATCATCAATTGTATAAACTTTTCCTTCTTTTTAAGCTTTTCTCTATTTACACACCAATACGATATATTGTGGTTGTATTACTACTTTTTAAAATACCAGGAAGTAGCAAAACAATCCCGTATAAGGGTTTTTCTCTTAAGTCAGAGAGCACCGGGCTCTTCCGGAGAAAATGGTTCAAATCTTCGTCCTTATCTTTACAAAAAGGACACACATACCGACCTTCAGGATCAACTATCTTTTTGTCGAATACCTTTTGCCTACTCTGGATTGGAAGGCAATTCGCCCTAAGCTGAATCCATCGACATAAAATCATAGCCGATAAATTAAATTTAAATCAACTTCCTCTTCAAAACTAGGTTTAGCCTGATTATAATGAGTCAACGTTGTAGAATTTAACAATATGACGATTTGAAAAGAAAACTTTAATTGCCAGGAGAAGAAAAAAAAAAGAAAGAAAGCGGATTTAAAAACGATTTTTTTAGCAACTGAAGAATACTAAAAGCGAAAGAACTGTCCCCTTTATTTATACCAGCAAAAACATACTTAAATGAGGGCGTTCTTTTACATGATTTTCCAGTAAAATTCAATGGAAAATAGCAAAGAAAAGAACATTAAAAAAAAAAAAAAAACAGCCAAGGGTTAGAAAAGTCGTTGCTAATGACTGAAAGCTTTGACCAACAGAAATATATATCCCCTGAAAAAAAATTTGCTTCATTGAGAAGAAAAGATTATTGACAGAATCCTATCAATTATGGCTAATAAGAGAGATAACACTACCAAAAGTTAATTTGAGTTTGATCACCATCACTAACACTCAAAGCAGAGTTGCAACCCAGTGAAAAAAGAATCACTAGATGCAAATGATTTTTGGGTTGATTTAGTGATTTTATTCAATAATATAGTGATTTGCGTGCTAATATTTTTTTTTTTTTGTTTAGGCAATACAAAAAATCATTAGAAATAGTCATAAATCATTAGGGGTGGCTACCCTGACTCAAAGAAATTACTAACAGAAACATCACTGGAAGTTCAAATCAATATAAAATTATCCACACTACAAATATGACAGACATTATATACCCTTGTTTGTTATTCATATTTCCGCAATGTCGTCATTTAAGGTCTTAAGCAAAGTCAGTGACAAAAATGAGAGTCTCTGTAAAACAATAAAACTAAATAAATCTTGCAAACATTCTTACGTCAAAGTTTTGTTCTCGTGGAAAGGTGATTAGTATTTTGATTATTTATACCTCATTTTAAAGTATTTTAGCCCTGAAAATGATCTGAGGGAACCACAGAAAAATATTAATTTATTAAATATTCTATTTGTTTTAAGTGTTTTAAGTTCATTCTAGAGCTCAATAAATTGCTTCAAATATTGTTAATTGATATTTCTGAAAATGTTATTAAGCTATTAAAACTAATATACGTTTAAAAGGAATCAATTTCAAAAGATGAATATATTGAGGAAAATTAGTGCCGTTCTAAGATATTAAAACTAAACGGATATCCAGAATAATTGACACTAATGAATTGGTTTTCTAAGTTTCAGCAGCACTTTGATTTTTTTTTTCTTTAATATAAATAAAACCTGAAAAAGAAAATCATTTTTCAATAAAGTTTAAAGGATAGTAGCTGCTTCTGGTCGGAATAGCTGTGTTTTCAGTAGCTGCTGCTGGTCGGAATAGCTGTGATTGGATCATTGAGCAGTCAGATCGGGGGTGATCGTAAAACAGATTCTCTGTGTTGAAACTGTTATGTTTTGAATAGTCGTGGTGTGTTTACTTGTGTCGTGAGTGGATGTAGTGGTAGTAGCAGCAATAGAAGAGCTAAACACTCTCTTAAACATTAAATTCCATTTCTATTGGTTTTATGTCTTCTGTAAACTTAAATCTACTAAAATTTCAAGTTTGTAAATCAATTTATTTTCCAATCAATTTTGAATGGCTAATGTAAATTAGTTATTCATTAGAAAAAGATGATCATTGATGATTCATAGATTACAGTGGGGTATATCCTAAGTGACTAAATATGCTTAGTTTTTTAGGATTTTTCTTTTGTAATCTGTGAGTCATCAAGAATCAGCTGGAAAGAGAAGGGACTCAGGCACCAAGGTCCTACAATGACTATAGACCCTTTTGTGATCCTGCATTCAACAAAACATAAATTAACAATTTCTGCGCAAACATGTCTTTGGGGAGCACCTGTCTTGAAATATGTTTCTGATATAATTTGAAATCATTGCCTTTGGAACTGCTGTTTCCCATGCCATGTTTCCATGTGTAACTCACATCATGCATCTGAAGGTATTTTTTTTCAACCATTTTGATAAAAAATAACAACTTTAACGCTTTCCTCTCATTACATGTGGAAAAACTTGACTATTGTTATATATATATATATATATATATATATATATATATATATATATATATATTATATATATATATATATATATAGATATATATATAGAATATATATATATATATATATATTATATATATATATATATATATATATATATATATATATATATATATAATATATATATATATATATATATATATATATATATATATATATATATATATATATATATATATATATAATATATATATATATATATATATATATATATATATATATTATATATATATATATATATATATATATATATATAGTATATATATATATATATATATATATAATATATATATATATATATATATATATATATATATATATATATATATATATATATATATATATATATATATATATATATATATATATAATATATATATATATATATATATATATATATATATATAATATATATATATATATATATATATATATATATATATATATATATATATTTATATACATTCCGTAGAAATTATTCCGTATGCTACATGAAGGGGTGGCCCCCTCCTCAATACCCTTCTTTTTACGGTATAGTTTTTATCAGTCTAAAAAAAAACTTCCAACTTTAATGAAACGACCCTTGTGTTTCAGGAAACGTTCTTTAAAAAATTGGGGCAAACAGTCAAATTTTAGCGTAAAGAGCAAGGTACTGAGGAGAAGAGCAAGCCCTTCATATACGGAATAGTTTCTGTTCGTTTCGAGCTTAATATTGCTCTTTACTTTCAGCCTGATTTTTTTTTTTAATTTCCAAATGGTTTTAAATTAACGCTGGTAAGTCTGGCTCACTACCCCTCTAGCAGTGTTCATTCATATTAAACCTAAATCCACTTTCACCGCTTCAGTTCGTTCATTCTTTGGAGGTATTTACTCGAAGATTGACTTTTCAACCTATAAATTCATTTATTTCCATGATTATAATTTCCCCTTTTCCCTGAGCAACTTGTGGAATGTTGTACTCCAATCATTTTCTATTATCACTTTTGACCAAACAGTTCATGGTAACGAACTCTAAGTAAGGAGTTACCCGGCTCAATAGCAACCAAAACTAAAAAAAACGGAATTTTGATACCAGTAAATAAATAAAAGGAATCAAATTTTTATGCTGATTTCAAATATGTAGGTTTCATCAAGTTTAATCTAACCCATCAAACTTACGAGAAAATTTGCCTTATTTTTGAAAAAAGAAGAAGAAACACCCCTTAAAATTCATAGAATCTAAATGAAAGTCACATCATCAGATTCAGCGTATCAGAGAACTCCATTGTAGAGGTTTGAAGCTCCTATTTGCAAAAATGTAGAATTTTGAATTTTTTTGCCAGAAGAAAGACCACGGATAGGTGTTTATATATTTTTTTTTCCAGGGGTTATTGTATCTACCTAGTGGTAATAAAATATTGTGAGAGGGCTCGTTCGAATGGAAATTGAAAGTTCGGGTGCCATTTTTAATTCATCAAAAAATTGGAGGGCAAATAGGCCCCTTCCCACGCTCATTTTCCCCAAAGTCACCCGATAAAAATTTTAATATCGCAATTTTGTTCAGCATAGGCAAAAACTCTAATAACTATGTCTTTGAGGATGACTTAATCCCCCACAGTCCCAAGGGGAAGGGCTGCAATTTATGAACTTTGCCCATTGTTTACGCATAGTATTGGTTGTTAGGAAGTTTACAGGCGTTTTGGGGTTTTCTTTTCTGGTGAGGGGGGGGGGGGGAGGGTGGAAGGTCTCGGGGAGGAGTTACGTAGGAGGATCTTTCCATGGAGAATTTTTTCATGGGCGAAGAGAATTTTCCATGAAGGGGGCGCCGGATTTCCCAGATTTATTTAAAAAACGATCAGAAATTAAATTAAAAAAAGAAGCTTTTTCAACTGAAAGTAAGGAGCAACATCGAAACTTAAAACGAACAGAAATCATTCCGTATATTAGGGGGTTTGCCCCATCGTCAATAGCATGCTCTTTACGCTAAAGTTTTTTTGTGCTTTCAAAAGAGCTATTTATTCCAATTAAATGGACTTGTGATTCAGGGGTCATTCTTAAAGAATTGGAACAAAACTCGAGTAAACATTTTGTTATAATTAATTATCTTTTTTTTATTTTCCCCTTTTTGTCAAAGTCTCATCATAAATAGTGCCATTTTCTTTATGTGTCATCAAACAAAGTTTCATTACAAAAGGTGTCATTGTTTTTTTGTTTTTTTTTTGTTTTTTTTGTCATTGCAAAGAATTTTTTCATTACCTTGAAAATTCACTCTCAGCAATAAAGTTTCATCGTTTTTCGTGCTGCTGAAAAAATGTCCGTGGTAAGTTAAAATATTAAATAGTCAAAAGATCTATAGCAAGTCTAAATCTTGATTCTGAAGGAAAAATTAAAAAGCTTTACAAATATTCTTTGTACTTACAAAAAAAAAAAAAAATCATTTATCAACGAACAAAATTTATGAGAATAAACCTTTTCCACAAAAGAAGCATTTTTCAAAGAAAAGTAAAGAGCTGTATTAAACCGAAGACGAAAAGAAATAGCCTCAAATAGTGATACATGCCTAAAACTGACAGAGATTTTCAACAATAAATAAATGATACCCAAAACTAACAGAAAGAACAATGAATAATCACTCCAAACACAAGACGAACAGATATTATCAAGAATAGAAACAAGGATAACGCTCCCAAAGACCAGAGTATCATTTGCGCTTTACTGAAAACATATGATACTTCGAATGTTATCTCTTTTATAACGCTAATAAATCCAAAATTTCTGAGACTTCTAAAATGAATGTAGTTATGTGTTAATTTTCAATCTACATCCATTAGTTCTCTTCAGTAATCTGTTTTTTGACGTCATGACAAATAAAAACCACAGCTCAAAAGAATTTGTTTACGTTAAAACACAAATGGAGCTCTGGTCTTTAGAAGGCTAAAGGGGCTTCAGCCCTTCTTCTGTTCGTGGCAATTTCTGTCTTTTTAAGTTTGATTTAATTAAACATTGTAATTACCGTTAGCTTTAAATTTCATTCATTTATTTGATAAGGATTTGTGCTAGTTTAAAGGTTGCATTACTATTTGACTTTATTTCTGATAGTCTAGTAGTTTGTTAGTAACAAATCTGAGAGGGTCCATATCGCCTACCCTTTTTTCTTAGTGGCTGTAAATCGTGAAGAAGGTTTAAAGTGATTCCCCAAATGTCGACTTCTACATAACCAAAGTCATAGATGCCTTTATTGTTAACTACAGTTATACATGGTGCATGTTTTCTTTTCCAACAACATATTTTTTTTAGCTTCTAAGCAGTTTTTTCATTGATTTTATGAAATTTATGTCTCATATATCAATCGAACGTGAGACCCCTTATTTCCAATGGTGAGAGAACGACACGTTACTTGACTGTGGCACCAAGACATTGATGATATTAAGTTCTTAGAAGTATATTCTAAGACAATCAATGTATTGTTTCTAGGACGCTGACCAACTGGTGTTAAGCGTCACTACATCGTAACAAGTTATTTGCACAATTGATTTCTCAATTGGATATATGGTAAATGTAATCAATCATTTGTTTCCGGGCAACTTTTTTGGCATCATTCCGAGAATTTTGCTGGACAAGCATATTCTTTTAATGGTTAATGAAACTTGTTTTGATCTCCAAAAATTGTAATGACTACAGCCGGGTTGGTATCATTTATGCAATATATTGGTCCTCAGCACATCGGTTTTCCGTTACCGGGCTTAAACATGAGTTTGGGTACCCCAATTCCCATCCAGGACCCCAATACCCCCACCCAAATTTTCTCCACCCAACCAATTTCTTTTAGTTAAATTTTTTCGACTCTTTTCACATGTCTTAAAATGACATTAAAATACTTAAAACAAAAGAAATTCACTAGTGATATTTTTTTTTAATACGAAGTTTTTCCATTGATTTATGAAATTGATGTCCGATGTATGAATCAAACGTAAGACCCATATTTTCTATAATAAAGGAACGATATGTTACTCAACCGAGCCAATAAGACATTGATAATATTGATGATATTATATCCTTAGAAATACATTCTAAGGCAATCAATGTATTGTTTTGCGACGCTGGCCAACTGATGTTAAGCGTCACTAAGTGTGCACGCACGCTTACTGAGCCAAAAAAAACTAACTCAAAGTCAGTTAACATATTGTAACCTAAGTGATAAAATCAGTTTTGGTGCTACCTATGATATTTGTGGAAACAATAAAAAACATGGTAACACTTGTTCCAGAAAATAAAACTGTGCCATCTATTACTTTATATTAATAACTGACAGCAGTAGGGACGTGAGTGTTAGATTTTAACAATATTAGACACGTTTTTATAGTTCCAGAAAATATTTTGTTAATGCCTGGTAAAATTTTGATTATACCATGCAATATTTTGTTAATAGACTACATGATTTTGATAATACCACTTCACATTTTAATAATGCGATAAGAGATTCTCGCTATATCAGGCAGGCAAGATTCTGATAATACAGTGCAAGATGTTTGATAAAATCAGACAAGATTTTGATAATTCCACACAATATTTGGGTTATTCTTGATAATATTTTGATACTACCAGAGAGGATTTTGCTAAAACCATTCTAATTTTTGAAATAGCTTGAAAAGATTTGGATAATGCTTGAAAGGATTCTCATAATATCTCACATGACTTTGATAATGCAAGACAAGATTGTTTAATATTTAACAGGATTTGGTAATATCATGCAAGACTTTGATAATATCATGTGAAGTTTTGATAATATTTGACAATATTTTGATAATCTTGATAATAGCAGATATTATTTTGATAGGACCCTAATAGATTTTGGTAATAAAAGACACGTTTTGGTTGTAGCTGAAAATATTTTTTTCAGTAGCTTTTGAGACTAAATGATAATACCATGCAAAAGTTCGTTAATAACTTGCGTGATTTTGATAATATCATGTATGGTTTTGATATTGTTATAAAGAATTTTATTAAACCTGTCAAGATTATTTAATAATATAGAGTGAGATATTTCATTATATCAGAAAAGATTTATATAGTATCATACAAGAGTTTGGTAATACTTGCCAAGATTTTGATAATCTTGATAATGACAGACACGATTTGATCACACTATGTTAAATCTGGTAATAGCAAACATAATTTAGATATCATTTTGTCAGATTTAATGATATCAGGCACGTTTTAATATTACCGGAAAAATATATTTGCTGATATCTTATAGAATTTTATAATACAATGCATGATTTTGTTAATAACTTACAAGATCTTGAAAATAATATGTAAAGTTTAGATAATATTATAGAGGATTCTCATTATACCATGTGAAATTTTAACAATATAACACAAGATATTTGATAATTTTGGGTATCATTTTGATAATATCACACAAGATTCTGGTGATGCTTGATAATATCTTGATAGCACCAGAAATGATTTTCCTAGCACCATTCTAGATTTAGATAATAACTTGCAAGATATAGGTAACAGTGGAAAAGATTTTCATAATATCTTACGAGACTTTAAAAATACAAGACAAGATTTTGTAATATTTAAATATGATTTGGTAATATAATGCAAGACTTCGATAACATCATGTAAGGTTTTGATAATAATTGACAAAATTTTGAAAATCTTGATAAAAGCAAACATGAATTTGATAGCACTAATGTTATACTCTGTTAAAAGGTAATATTATTTTGACAGGACCATATTAGATTTTGGTAAAAACAGATACGCTTTAATTATAGCTGAAAATATCAAAATATCTTGTTAATAACTTACGAGATTAAATGATAATACCATGCAATATTTTGTTAATATCTTTCATGATTTTGATAATACCATGCATGGTTTTGGTATTTTCATAAAGGGTTCTCATTAAACCAGTCGAGATTTTGATAATGTAGCGTGAGATGTCTCTTAATATCAGACAAGATTTTGATAGTATCATATAAGAGTTTGGTCATACTTGGCAAGATTTTGACAATGTACTGCACAATTTTTGATATAATCAGACAAGATTTTGATAATACTTCACAAGATTTGGGTAATATTTGATAATATATTAATAGTAACAGAAAGGATTTTGCTAAAACCATTCTAGATTTTGATAATAACTTGCAAGATTTAGGTAATAACGGAAAGAATTTTTATAATATCTTACACGTCCTTTGCAAATGCAAGACAAGATTTTGTAATGTTTAAATATGATCTATCATATAATTCAAGACTTTGAATATACCATGTAAGGTTTTGATAATATTTGAAAAAATTTTTATAATCCTGATTATCTAGGATTATTATTAAACCAGTCAGGATTTGGATAATATTGTGTGAGATGTTTTATTGTATCAGACAAGATTTTAATAGCATGATACAAAGGCTTGGTAATACTTGGCAAGCTTTTGATATTCTTTATAAAAACAGACAATATTTGATCAGACTATGTTAAATTTGGTAGTAGCAGACTTGATTTAAAAATTATCATGTAAAATTTGAGCACATCAGACACGTTTTGATAGTCCATTTTGGCGCGTTAAGTTTAATTTTTTTTGAACTTTTTTTTTTATTTTCTTAAATATGGAAATTGTTTTTTTACATGTCTTAAAATTGTTGTAAAGTGTATTTTATGGTATTTGAGTGGTGTAGTCGTAGATGCCTTTATTTCTCCCTTTATAGGGGAGGTCAACTCTGGCCCTAAGGTAATTCAACTTTGGTAGCGTGCCTTAGGCTATGACCGAACTAAAGAGGCGTACGGACTTGGTATGTTTGAGAGGCTAAAGGTAGATCGTAGAGGGTTTGTCTAAAATACAATACTTTTATTCAATTAACATATAATAATTCCAGATATAGATATTCTACTGGGACTGGCTGTCCCAAGTAGACCACAAGTCTCAGAAAACTACAATAACATATAATAGAATACTTAGACACTTACAATGATCCGACAAGGTTCCAAGGTATTCCTAAAAACAACAGACCAGAGGTCAGTCCGGCATAAAATTAGTAACAGTCTAAATCTGCCCCTTCCCATAAAAATGTATCTTTTATACATTTCTATCAACCACACCTTCCTTTACCCAACCCAAGTAATAGCTAGGAAGTGGTGATTTCTCAATTTCCCGTTAAACAGAAACTTGGCAGGATATGTTCCTTATCTTAATAAAAAGTGGTATTTCTAAACTTCGCATTTGCGTCTTATATATTTTTACTAAACTAATAATTAACTAAATTAGAAAGCTTTACCACAAAATGAGATGAAATATACTTAAAACAAAAAAAATCACATTTTTTATTTTCAAAATAAAAATGAGAATGATATAGATACGTTAGTTGTGACTTTTACTATTAGAAATATAATGTTTGTAGGGGCACTTTTATTTTTTTCTGACTTGGAATTTTTGGACCTCAGAAAATTTTTCAACTTTTTTTATTATTTTTGTTTATTTATGTGGGTGTATTAGGGGTACTCTATGGCTGCTCATAGACACTACGTGGTTGTATAATTTGAGAATTAGAGTTACATCAATCAACAACATAGCAGATTTTAAATTGGATCCAAGTTATAAATTAGAAATATCGTTTTATTGTGACTGTGCGATTTGTAATGGCCCCAATCATGACTTCAGTAACTCATAGGAGAGTAATGCAGCCAATTTAGAAATCGTTGAAAATGAAACAGAAAAGGACAATCTGGAAGAAATGAGAAGAGGAATCTTTGATGAAAGTTATAGAAAAATAGCAGGCTCATTAGTTTCTGCAGTGGAAGAGAGTGACCAATATCACAAGAAACAATACAAACAAAGGGCACCATCTCCATTTCAAGGACGATCAGGAGCCAAAGGAAGGTCTCGCAAAAGGAGTTTCAATATGGCAAAAAAGGAAGACCGAAATAAAAGACATAGAGAAGATAGATCATAGACAGCGCAATAGCACTGCCTAAGTAAAGAACGATGTTGGCACAATGTATTATTACTATTTTTTTCTTTGTTTTAGACCAGGGCACTTCGTATCAAAGGAGTTTACGTAGAAACTTCGAAAAGGGCTCATTCGATTGGAAATGGGAGTGGCGAGTGCAGTTTTTAATGGTCAAAAGTTATTGGTGGGCAACTAGCCCCCCCCCCCCACGTCAATCATTTCTCCATAAACATCCGTAGAAAATATTTATTTGAGGAGGTAACTCCATCACAACCCTCAGGGCAAGGGTTTTAAGTTATGCCCTGGAGGCATATAAGAACAATGTTGGCACAATGTATTACTTATTATTTTTTTCTTTAGACCAGGGTATTTCGTATCGAAGAAGTTGTCGTAGAAACTTCGAAAAAGGGTCATTCAATTGAAAATCGGAGTGACTTTTGCCCTTTTTAATAGTCGAAAGTGAATGGAAGGCAACTAACACTCATTTAATGCCCATCATTTCCTGAAACACATCCAATCAAAATTTTGAGATAGCCATTTTGTTCTGCGTAGTTCATTCCCAGATAGAAATTATTTTTTGGATGGGGACACTCCCAAACAGCCCTCAGGGCAAGGGTTGTAAGTTATGCCATGAGGGCATATAAGGTTTTTATAGAAAGTGTTGTCGTAGAAACTTCAAAAAGGCTCCTTCGATTGGAAATTCAAAGGGCTAGTGCCCATTTTAATAGTCGAAAGTGATGATAGGGCAACTAACAGCCCCTCTCACGGCCACCTTTTCCCTAAACACATCCAATCCAAATTTTAAGATAGCCATTTTGTTCAACGTAGTTGAAAGTTCTGGAAATTAGGTTTTTGAGGATGACAACTCCCCCCCCCACAGACTTCAGGGCTAGGGTTGTAAATTATGCCCTTGGGTTTAAGGTTTGAGGTTAGGGTTTTGGGGTTTAAGGTTTGGGTATAAGGTTTATATAGAACGCGTTGTCGTAGAAACTTCAAAAAGGGCTCATTCGATTGGAAATTGAAATGGTCACCATTGGAAACTCCATGGCCACCATTTCCCAAAACTCATCCAATCAAAATTTTGAAATATCCTTTTTGTTCCAGGCAGTCTAAAGTTCAGGAAATTCCACCTTTGAGCAGTAAACGCCCTCCAGAGTCTTAAGGGCAAGGGTTATAAGTTATGCCCTGGGGGCATATAAGTTTTTATTGAAATCGATGTCGTAGAAACTTATTTTGTTCAGCGTAGTTGATTTCCAGATATAAACTATGTTTTTGAGGAGGACACTCCCCCACAGCCTTCAGGGCAAGGGTTTTAAGTTATTCCCTGGGGGCATATATGGTTTTTATAGAAAGCGATGTCGCAGAAACTTCAAAAAAGGCTCATTCGATTGGAAATTCAAAAGGCTAGTGCTCTTTTTAATAGTCAAAAGTGATTGGAGGGCAAATACCTCCTCTCACGCCCACTTTTTCCCCAAACACATCCAATAAAAATCTTAAGATAGCCATTTTGTTCAAAGTAGCTGAAATTTCTGAAAATTAGGTCTATGAGGACAACCCCCCCCCCCCTATATCCCTCAGGGCAAGGGTTGTAAGGTTTGCCCTTGGGGCATATAAGGTTCTTATAGAACGTGTTGTCGTAGAAACTTCAAAAATGGCTACTTCAATTGGAAGTTGAAATGGCTAGTGCCCTTTTTAATAGTCGACAGTGATTGGTGGGCAACTAACACCCCTTCCACGCCCACCATTTCCCCAAAAATATCCAATCAAAGTTCTGAGATAGCCATTTTTTTTCTAAGCTGTTTAAAGTTCAGAAAACTATACCTTTGATTAGAACACTCCCCCCACAGTCTTCAGGGCAAGGATTATTAGTTATACCCTGGGGCATGTTTTTTTAAATCTTTGTCGTAGAAATTTGAAAAAGGGTTTATTTGATTGGAAATTCAAAGAGCTAGTGCCCTTTTTAATAGTCTCGAAAGTGATTTGAGGAAAACTAACCCCCCTCTCACGCCAACCTTTTCCCCAAAAAACTCCAATCAAAATTTTTAGATAGCCATTTTATTCAACGTAGTTGAAATTTTTGGAAATTACGTCTTGAAAAATGACCACCCCTCCACCCCCACAGCCGTCAGGGTAAGGGTCGTAAGTTATGCCTTGGGGGCATATAAGGTTTTTATAGAAAGCGAAATTGTAGAGACTTCAAAAATGGCTAATTCGATTGCAAATTGAAAGGGCTAGTGCCCTTTTAATAGTCGAAAGTGATTGAAGGGCAACTACCCCCCCTCACGCCCACCATTTCCCCAAACACATCCAATCAAAATTTTGAGATATCCATTTTGTTCAACATATTCGAAAGTTCTGGTAATTAGGTCTCTTAGGATCATAACCCCATCAGAGCCCTCAGTGCAAGAGTTGTAAGTTATGACCTGGGGTCATATGAGGTTTATATAGAAAGTTATTGTAGAAATTTCAGAAAGGGCTCATTTGACTTGAAATGTAAGTTTCTCTTTTTAATAGTTGAAAGTGAGTGGAAAGTAATTAACCCCCTTCTTACGCCCACCATTTCCCCAAACACATTCAATCAAAGTTTAGAGACAGGCATTTTGTTCAACGTAGTTGAAAGATCTGGAAATTATGTATTTAAGGATGACAAACCCCCCAGAGCCTCCAGAACAAAGGTTGCAAGTTATGCCCTGGGGGCATATAAGCTTTTTATAGATAGGCGTGTCGTAAAAGCTTCAAAGCGGGCTCATTCAATTGGAAATTGAGAGGGCTAGTGTCCACCCTTTTTAGTAGTTGAAAGTGATTGGAGGAAATGAGGTCGAGGCCGAAGGCCTCGACCGAGTCCGTTGATTTTGAATTGTAGTTATCAAGTATTTTACAATAGGTTGTATAGGTTGTGTCAAGACTGGGCTGGGTAACTGTAGGACAGAGAAAAGTCAAGACAGATAGTGCAAAGTAATTGAGAGTAACAAAGTAACTAGGTTATACCATCATTTCCTGAAACACATCCAATCAAAATTTTGAGATAGCCATTTTGTTCTGCGTAGTTCATTCCCAGATAGAAATTATTTTTTGGATGGGGACACTCCCAAACAGCCCTCAGGGCAAGGGTTGTAAGTTATGCCATGAGGGCATATAAGGTTTTTATAGAAAGTGTTGTCGTAGAAACTTCAAAAAGGCTCCTTCGATTGGAAATTCAAAGGGCTAGTGCCCATTTTAATAGTCGAAAGTGATGATAGGGCAACTAACACCCCCTCTCACGGCCACCTTTTCCCTAAACACATCCAATCCAAATTTTAAGATAGCCATTTTGTTCAACGTAGTTGAAAGTTCTGGAAATTAGGTTATTGAGGATGACAACTCCCCCCCCCACATACTTCAGGGCTAGGGTTGTAAGTTATGCCCTCGGGTTTAAGGTTTGAGGTTAGGGTTTTGGGGTTTAAGGTTTGGGTATAAGGTTTATATAGAACGCGTTGTCGTAGAAACTTCAAAAAGGGCTCCTTCGATTGGAAATTCAAATGGTCACCATTGGAAACTCCATGCCCACCATTTCCCAAAACTCATCCAATCAAAATTTTGAAATATCCTTTTTGTTCCAGGCAGTCTAAAGTTCAGGAAATTCCACCTTTGAGCAGTAAACGCCCTCCAGAGTCTTAAGGGCAAGGGTTATAAGTTATGCCCTGGGGGCTTATAAGTTTTTATTGAAATCGATGTCGTAGAAACTTATTTTGTTCAGCGTAGTTGATTTCCAGATATAAACTATGTTTTTGAGGAGGACACTCACCCACAGCCTTCAGGGCAAGGGTTTTAAGTTATTCCCTGGGGGCATATATGGTTTTTATAGAAAGCGATATCGCAGAAACTTCAAAAAAGGCTCATTCGATTGGAAATTCAAAAGGCTAGTGCTCTTTTTAATAGTCAAAGTGATTGGAGGGCAAATACCTCCTCTCACGCCCACTTTTTCCCCAAACACATCCAATAAAAATCTTAAGATAGCCATTTTGTTCAACGTAGCTGAAATTTCTGAAAATTAGGTCTATGAGGACAACCCCCCCCCCATATCCCTCAGGGCAAGGGTTGTAAGGTTTGCCCTTGGGGCATATAAGGTTCTTATAGAACGTGTTGTCGTAGAAACTTCAAAAATGGCTACTTCAATTGGAAGTTGAAATGGCTAGTGCCCTTTTTAATAGTCGACAGTGATTGGTGGGCAACTAACACCCCTTCCACGCCCACCATTTCCCCAAAAATATCCAATCAAAGTTCTGAGATAGCCATTTTTTTTCTAAGCTGTTTAAAGTTCAGAAAACTATACCTTTGATTAGAACACTCTCCCCACAGTCTTCAGGGCAAGGATTATTAGTTATGCCCTGGGGCATGTTTTTTAAATCTTTGTCGTAGAAACTTGAAAAAGGGCTTATTTGATTGGAAATTCAAAGAGCTTGTGCCCTTTTTAATAGTCTCGAAAGTGATTTGAGGAAAACTAACCCCCCTCTCACGCCAACCTTTTCCCCAAAAAACTCCAATCAAAATTTTTAGATAGCCATTTTATTCAACGTAGTTGAAATTTTTGGAAATTACGTCTTGAAAAATGACCACCCCTCCACCCCCACAGCCGTCAGGGTAAGGGTCGTAAGTTATGCCTTGGGGGCATATAAGGTTTTTATAGAAAGCGAAATTGTAGAGACTTCAAAAATGGCTAATTCGATTGCAAATTGAAAGGCCTAGTGCCCTTTTAATAGTCGAAAGTGATTGAAGGGCAACTACCCCCCCCCCCTCACGCCCACCATTTCCCCAAACACATCCAATCAAAATTTTGAGATATCCATTTTGTTCAACATATTCGAAAGTTCTGGTAATTAGGTCTCTTAGGATCATAGCCCCATCAGAGCCCTCAGTGCAAGAGTTGTAAGTTATGATCTGGGGTCATATGAGGTTTATATAGAAAGTTATTGTAGAAATTTCAGAAAGGGCTCATTTGACTTGAAATGTAAATTTCTCTTTTTAATAGTTGAAAGTGAGTGGAAAGTAATTAACCCCCTTCTTACGCCCACCATTTCCCTAAACACATTCAATCAAAGTTTAGAGACAGGCATTTTGTTCAACGTAGTTGAAACATCTGGAAATTATGTATTTAAGGATGACAAACCCCCAGAGCCTCCAGAACAAAGGTTGTAAGTTATGCCCTGGGGGCATATAAGGTTTTTATAGATAGGGCTGTCGTAAAAACTTCAAAGCGGGCTCATTCAATTGGAAATTCAGAGGGCTAGTGCCCACCCTTTTTAGTAGTTGAAAGTGATTGGAGGGTAACAAACCCCCTTCTCATGCCCACCATTCCCCCAAACACATCCAATCAAATTTTCTGATTACTGTTTTGTTTAACGTTACAGAAAGTTCTGGGAATTAGATCTTAGAGGATGACAACCCCCCCCCCCCAAACCTCAAGGCAAGGGTCGTAAGTTATGCCCTGGGAACATATAAGGTTTTTATTGAAAGTGTTGTCGTAGAAACTTCAAAAGGGCTCATTTGATTGGAAATTGAAAGTGACAGTTCCTTTTTTAATAGTTGAAAGTGATTGGAGAGCGAATAACGCCCCTCTCACGCCCACCGTTTCCCCAAACACATCCACTCGCAATTTTGAGAGAGCTATTTTGTTTAACGTAGTTGAAAGTTCAGGAAATTAGGTCTTAGTGGTTGACAACCACCCTAACAGCCCTTAGGGTAAAGGTTGTAATTTATGCCCTGGGGGCATATAAAGTGTTTATAGAAAACATTGTCGTAGAAATTCGAAAAGGGCTCATTCGATTGGAAATCGAAAGGACTAGCGCCATTTTTAATAGTCAAAAGTTATTGGAAGGCTTGACATTTTTATAGTAAAGATCGATTTGGGTATAATGTATTATTTTGTTGATGTTGTTGTTTAGACCAAAACATTTCGTGTCGAAGGAGTTGTCATAGGAACTTTTAAAAGGGCTTATTCAATTGAAAATAGAAAGGGGTGATCCCCTTTTTAATAGTCGAAAGTGATTGGAGGGAAACTAATCCCCCTCCCACGCCCACCCTCCCATTTGTCTTTTTGTCTAAAAACTAAATGTTGCCTTAAGATTAAATAAATATTCACTGTGTCAATAATAATCCCCAATAAGGCATCTCAGCAGTATCCCAAGAACAACTGAGGGTATTATGTTCAAGCTTTCGGGGATGCTTTTGCTCTTAAAATTTAACCAAATCGAAATAGCGTAAGTATATCCAAGCTATCATAGAAAGTAAAAAGATTTTTTTGCTAATCATATCAAGTTTTCCATTTCAGGTCAACTAGACGAGGTATGAAACTTAATAAAACACTACAATTTGTGTCCAGAATTTTAAAAGGGTGTATGTTGTTGAAAATTGCTGAAAATTTTTGTTCAGTATACAAATAGCAGGCCAAACTATTAATTGTAAAAAATAAAAGATTTAAAGTATTAATTACTTTTTCCCTGAAAAGACTATGTCAATATAAAACGAACAGAAATTAATCAAAAAAACTTTTTCCACAAAATAAGTCTTTCAAAGAAAAGTATATAACTCCCTTTAACAAGAAGTGTGCAAAAATAAAATCAAATAATCTACCAAGCGTGAAACCACCACAAATCAGCATCGTTAAATAAATGGAGCCCAAAACGAACAGAAATTGCAATAAATAAACGAATAAAACTCAAAACGAGCAGAAATTGACACAAGTTGGCCTCAAAACCCCTATGCCTTCCGAAGGCTAGAACATAATTTACCCTTTAATGAAAAAAATATAAATGAATGTGCATTGTCAGTTTAATATACATATAGTGATGTTTAGTAATAAAAAAATTTAATATTATTTGATTTATGAGAGTTATTTAAGTAAAAACATTTATATTTTTTCAATAAAGTACAAAGTTTTTGTTATATTTAGTTAGAGTTTTAGTTTAGTTTTAGATTAGAGTGTTAATTTAGCGTTGTAGTTTAGTGTTTAGTTTAGCTAAGTTTTAGTTTAGAGTTTTAGCTAGAGTTTTAAATTAGTTTAGTTTTAGTTTAGAATTTTAGTTAGAGTTATAGTTTAGTTTTAGTTTAGTTTTAGTTAAGTGTTTTAGTTAGAGATGTAGTTTTGTTTTAGTTAGGAGTTTTAGTTTAGAGTTTTAATTTAGATTTCTAGTATAGAGTTTTAGTTTAGAGTTCTAGTTTAGAGTTTTAGTCTTACTTTAATTTTAGTTTAATTTAGTTTTAGTTTAGCGTTTTGATTTAGAGTTTTGGTTTAGTTTTAGTTAAGAGTTTTAGTTTAGAGTTTTAATTTAGAGTTTTCGTTTAGTTTTAGTTTAGAGTTCTAGTTAGAGTTTTAGTTTAGTCGTAGATTAGAGTGTTAGTTTAGCGTTGTAGATTAGAGTTTTAGTTTAGTTTAGTTTAGTTTTAGTTTAGAGTTTTAGTTAGAGTTTTATTTAAGTTTAGTTTTAGTTTTAGAGTTTTAGTTTAGTTTTAGTTTAGTTTTATTTAAGAGTTTTAGTTAGAGCTGTAGTTTAGTTTTAGTTAGAGTTGTAGTTTATAGTTTTAATTTAGAGTTCTAGTTTAGAGTTTTAGTTTAGAGTTTTAATTTAGAGTTCTAGTTTAGAGTTGTAGTTTAGTTTTAGTTTAGTTTAATTTAGTTTTAGTTTAGCGTTTTAATTTAGTGGTTTAGACTAGTTTTACTTTAGAGTTTGAGTTTAACGTTTTAATTTAGAGTTTTGGTTTAGTTTTAGTTTAGAGCTTTAGTTAGGGTCTTAGCTTAGTTTTAGTTAAGAGTTATAGTTTAGTTTTAGCTTAGAGTTTTAGTTTATTTTCAGTTTAGAGTTTAAATTTAGTTTTAGCTAGAGTTTTAGTTTTAGTTTAGTTTTAGTTAAGAGCTATAGTTTAGTTTTAGTTAGAGATTTAGTTTTGTTTTTAGTTTTAGTTTAGTTTTAGCTTAGAGTTTTAAATTAGAGTATTAGTTTAGAGTTTTAGTTTAGAGAATTATACCATTTCTCCAGCTCTAGCTATAGATGGCAGCACAACCACTTAAAAACACTGTCATAGTGAGAGAGAAACATGCAAAAAGATGTTTTCATTTAGGTTAACTTAGAGTGATCACACCTTTTCAACTCTACTTATAGATGGCAGCACACCCGCTCAGACTCACATGCATAGTGAGAGAGAGACTGGCGAAACTTTAGGTTAATTTAGGTTTACTTAGCATGGTGCACCATGTTAAGTTAACCAAAGTTAAAACTAAACTAGACTAAAAATCTAAATTGAAACTCCAAACTAAAACTAAACTACAACTCTAACTAAGAGTCTAAACTAAAACTAAACAAAAATTCTAAACTAAAATTCTAAACTGAAAATTTAAACTAAAATTCTAAACTAAAGCAAAACTAAAACTCTAAACTAAAACTAAAAGTAAACTTTAACACTAAACTGAAACTAAACTAAACTAATAATCCAAATTGAAAGTCTAAACTAATACTAAACTAAAACTTTAATCTAAAACTAAACTAAAACTCTAAACTAGAAATGCCAAGCTATAACTAAACTAAACTTAAAATCTAAACTGAAACTAAAACTCTAACTAGAACTCTAAACTAAAGCTAAACTACAACTCTAAACTAAAATTCTAAATTAAAACTCTAAACTAAAACTCTTAACTAAAACTAAACAAAAACTCTAAACTAAAACTCTAAAATAAAAACTAAAACTCCAAACTAGAACGTTAAACTAACACTCTAAACTAAAACTCTAAATTAAAATTCTAAACTAAACTAAAACTCTAAATTAAAACTCTAAAATATAACTCTAAACCGAACTAAACTAAAAATTCTATACTATAACTCTAAACTAAAACTCTAAACTAAAATTCTAAATTAAAACTAAACTGAAAATATAAACTAAAACTAAACTAAAAATCTAAACTAAAACTTTTAACTAAACTCTAAACTAAAACTCTAAACTAAAATTCTAAACTGAAAATCTAAACTAAAGCTCTAGACTAAAACTAAACTAAACTAAAAATCTAAATTGAAAGTCTAAATTAAAACTAAACTAAACCTCTAACTACTAAACTAAGCTAAAAATCTAAACTAAAAGCAAACTAAAACTCTAGATAAAATTCTAAACTACAACTAAATTAAACTGAAACTAAATTAGAACTGAATTAAAACTCTAAGCTAGAACTCTAAATTACAACTCTAAACTAAAACTCTTATCTAAATCTAAACTACAACTCTAACTAAAACTCTTAACAAAAACTAAACTAAAACTAAACTAAAACTCTAAGTAAAACTCTAAACTAAAACTAAACAAAAACTCTAACTAAAACTCTAAACTAAAATTAAACTAAAACTCTAAATAAAACTAAACTAAAACTGCAAACTAGAACGTTAAATTAACACTCTAAACTAAAACTAAATTCTAAACTAAGACTAAACTAAAACTCTAAACTAATATTCTAAAATTAAACTCTAAATTAAAACTCTAAACTAAAACTCTAAATTAAAATTCTAAACTCAAACTAAAACTCTGAACTAATAAGCTAAAGTTATACTCTAAATTGAAAATAAGAGTAAACTAAAACACTAAAATCAAACTAAATTAAGCTAAAAAATCTAAATTGAAAGTCCAAATTAAAACTAAACTAACACTCTAATCTAAGACTAAACTAAACTCTAACTAAAACTTTAAACTCCAAACTAAAACTAAACTAACACTCTAATCTAAGACTAAACTAAAACTCTAACTAAAACTTTAAACTAAACTAAAACTCTAAATCAGAACTCTAAATTAAAATTCTAAACTATAGCTCTTAACTAAAACTAAACTAAAACTCTAACTAAAATTCTTAAGTAAAACTTAACTAAAACTAAACTAAATTAAAACTCTATATAAAAATTTTAAACTAATATTCTAAAATAAAACTCTATATTAAAACTGTAAATTAAAATTCTAAATTAAAATTCCAAACTGAAACTCTAAACTATAATTCTAAACTAAACTAAACAAAAACTTTATACTATAACTCTAAACTAAAACTATAAACTTAATTTCTAAGCTAAAACTCTAAACAAATATTCCAAACTAAAGCTAAACTGAAAAGCCAAACTAAAACTAAACCAAAAATCTAAACCAAAAACTCTAAACTAAGCTCTAAACTGAAACTCTAAACGAAAATTAAAAATCGAAAATCTAATCAAAAATCTAAACCAAAAACCTAAACTAAAACTCTAAACTAAACTAAACTAAACTAAAAATCTAATTAAAAGTCTGAACTAAACTAAACTAAAAGTCTAACTATTAAACTAAACTAAAATCGAAACTAAAACTAAACTTAAACTCTAGCTAAAATTCTAAACTTAAACTAAATTAAACTAATACTAAACTAAAACTAAACTAAAACTCTAAACTAGAATTCAAAATTAAAAATCTAAACTAAAACTCTTGACAAAAACAAAACTAAAATTAAACTACAACTCTAACTAAAACTCTTAACTAAAACTAAACTAAAATTAAACTAAAACTCTAACTAAAACTCTAAACTAATACTAAAATAAAATTCTAAACTAGATCGTTAAAATAACACTCTAAACTAAAACTAAACTAAAGCTCTAAATTAAAAAAGCTAAACTAAAACTAAACTAAAACTCTAAACTAGAACATTAAACTAACACTCTAAACTAAAACTCTAAACAAAAAACTCTAAACTAAAAGTCTGAACTAATATTCTAAAATAAAACTCAACATTAAGACTCTAAACTAAAACTCTAAATTAAAATTCTATACTAAACTAAAATTATAAATTAAAACTCTAAACTATAACTCTAAACTAAACTAAACTAAAACTCTATACTATAACTCAAAACAAAAACTCTAAACTTAAATTATAAACTAAACTGAAAATCTAAACTAAGATTTGAAAATAAAACTAAACTGAAAATCTAAACAATAACTAAACTAAAAATCTAAACTATATCTCTAAACTAAACTCTAAACAAAAACTCTAAACTAAAACTCTAAAATAAAAACTAAAACTCCAAACTAGAACGTTAAACTAACACTCTAAACTAAAACTCTAAATTAAAATTCTAAACTAAACTAAAACTCTAAATTAAAACTCTAAAATATAACTCTAAACCGAACTAAACTAAAAATTCTATACTATAACTCTAAACTAAAACTCTAAACTTAAATTCTAAACTATAACTCTAAACTAAAATTCTAAATTAAAACTAAACTGAAAATATAAACTAAAACTAAACTAAAAATCTAAACTAAAACTTTTAACTAAACTCTAAACTAAAACTCTAAACTAAAATTCTAAACTGAAAATCTAAACTAAAGCTCTAGACTAAAACTAAACTAAACTAAAAATCTAAATTGAAAGTCTAAATTAAAACTAAACTAAACCTCTAACTACTAAACTAAGCTAAAAATCTAAACTAAAAGCAAACTAAAACTCTAGATAAAATTCTAAACTACAACTAAATTAAACTGAAACTAAATTAGAACTGAATTAAAACTCTAAGCTAGAACTCTAAATTACAACTCTAAACTAAAACTCTTATCTAAATCTAAACTACAACTCTAACTAAAACTCTTAACAAAAACTAAACTAAAACTAAACTAAAACTCTAAGTAAAACTATAAACTAAAACTAAACAAAAACTCTAACTAAAACTCTAAACTAAAATTAAACTAAAATTCTAAATAAAACTAAACTAAAACTCTAAACTAGAACGTTAAATTAACACTCTAAACTAAAACTAAATTCTAAACTAAGACTAAACTAAAACTCTAAACTAATATTCTAAAATTAAACTCTAAATTAAAACTCTAAACTAAAACTCTAAATTAAAATTCTAAACTCAAACTAAAACTCTGAACTAATAAGCTAAAGTTATACTCTAAATTGAAAATAAGAGTAAACTAAAACACTAAAATAAAACTAAATTAAGCTAAAAAATCTAAATTGAAAGTCCAAATTAAAACTAAACTAACACTCTAATCTAAGACTAAACTAAACTCTAACTAAAACTTTAAACTCCAAACTAAAACTAAACTAACACTCTAATCTAAGACTAAACTAAAACTCTAACTAAAACTTTAAACTAAACTAAAACTCTAAATCAGAACTCTAAATTAAAATTCTAAACTATAGCTCTTAACTAAAACTAAACTAAAACTCTAACTAAAATGCTTAAGTAAAACTTAACTAAAACTAAACTAAATTAAAACTCTATATAAAAATTTTAAACTAATATTCTAAAATAAAACTCTATATTAAAACTGTAAACTAAAATTCTAAATTAAAATTCCAAACTGAAACTCTAAACTATAATTCTAAACTAAACTAAACAAAAACTTTATACTATAACTCTAAACTAAAACTATAAACTTAATTTCTAAACTAAAACTCTAAACTAATATTCCAAACTAAAGCTAAACTGAAAAGCCAAACTAAAACTAAACCAAAAATCTAAACCAAAAACTCTAAACTAAGCTCTAAACTGAAACTAAACGAAAATTAAAAATCGAAAATCTAATCAAAAATTCTAAACCAAAAACCTAAACTAAAACTCTAAACTAAAACTAAACTAAACTAAAAATCTAAATTAAAAGTCTGAACTAAAACTAAACTAAAAGTCTAACTATTAAACTAAACTAAAAATCGAAACTAAAACTAAACTTAAACTCTAGCTAAAATTCTAAACTTAAACTAAATTAAACTAATACTAAACTAAAACTAAACTAAAACTGTAAACTAGAATTCAAAATTAAAAATGTAAACTAAAACTCTTAACAAAAACAAAACTAAAATTAAACTACAACTCTAACTAAAACTCTTAACTAAAACTAAACTAAAATTAAACTAAAACTCTAACTAAAACTCTAAACTAATACTAAATAAAATTCTAAACTAGAACGTTAAAATAACACTCTAAACTAAAACTAAACTAAAGCTCTAAATTAAAAAAGCTAAACTAAAACTAAACTAAAACTCTAAACTAGAACATTAAACTAACACTCTAAACTAAAACTCTAAACAAAAAACTCTAAACTAAAAGTCTGAACTAATATTCTAAAATAAAACTCAACATTAAGACTCTAAACTAAAACTTTAAATTAAAATTCTATACTAAACTAAAATTATAAATTAAAACTCTAAACTATAACTCTAAACTAAACTAAACTAAAACTCTATAATATAACTCAAAACAAAAACTCTAAACTTAAATTATAAACTAAACTGAAAATCTAAACTAAGATCTGAAAATAAAACTAAACTGAAAATCTAAACAATAACTAAACTAAAAATCTAAACTATATCTCTAAACTAAACTCTAAACAAAAACTCTAAACTAAAACTCTAAATTAAAACTCTAAGCTAAAACTTTAAATTAAGACTCTAAGTTAAAACTCTAAACTAAAACTGTAAACTGAAACTCTAAATTTAAACTCTAAATTAAAACCTTAAACTAAAATTCCTAAGTAAAACTAAACTAAAACTCATAACTAAAACTAAACTAAAACTCTAACTAAGACTCTTAACTAAAACTAATCTAAAACCCTAAACTAAAACAAAACTAAAACTCTAAACTAAACTCTAAACTAAAAATCTAAACTAAAACTCTAAAATAATAAGCTAAACTAATACTCTAAATTAAAACTCTAAAATATAACTCTAAACCGAACTAAACTAAAAATTCTATACTATAACTCTAAACTAAAACTCTGAACTTAAATTCTAAACTATAACTCTAAACTAAAATTCTAAATTAAAACTAGTTCAGTTCACCTCTCTCAGACTTTTGGTTAAAGCTCCGTTAACCTATCTCATTTTCTAAAGTATCCCCAATTAATCTGCTATTAGTATCTATGTCTCTGAAAATTCCTATTCTTAAATCTCCGATTTTTTAATAAACATTCTAAGCGTTTGATATGCCATCGTACTCTAAAAGTAATTGAAATATAACAAAGTAATGCATAAAGTATATTTATTGAAATAATGAAATGTAGAATATTAACATAAAGATATGTTAAATACATTATTATACATTATCAGTATCATTGAACAACATTGGACGTTTTGAATCTGTTCCAAAAAATAATTCATCGTGTTCTCTCTTAATAGTATCCCTGTACAGATATCTATCTTTTCTATGTCTCTTCTTTCGGACTTCATTTTCTGCCATATCAAACCTCCTTTTGTAAGTCCTTCCTTTTGCTCCTGATCTTCCTTGAAATGGAGAGTGTATCCTTTGTTTGTATTGTTTCTTGTGATAATGGTCACTCTCTTCCACTGCAGCAACTGATGAGCCTGCCCTTTTTCTCTCCATTTCATCAAAGATTCTTCTTTTCATTATTTCCAGACTATCCTCATCTATTTCCTTTCCGTAGATTTCTAAATTTGCTGCATTACTCTCATATGAACTACTGAAGCCATGACAGTGGTCATTTCAAATCGCACAGTCCCAATAAAAAGATATTTCTAATTCGTAACTTTGATCCAATTTAAAATTTCTATGTTGTTGGTTGATGGAATCTCTAATTCTCAAATGATATAGCCGCGTAGTGTCGATGAGCAGCCATAGAGTACCTCTAATACAGCCGCATAAATAAAAAAAAATAATAATAAAAAGACTTGAATAATTTTCCAAGTCCAAAAAGTCCAATCAGAAAAAAAGTGTCATTACAAACATTATTTTTCTAATAGTAAAAGTCGCGACTATTTTGAAAATACAAAATGTGATTTTTTTTTTGTTTTAAGTTTTTTTTTATCTCATTTTAAGGCATTTAAAAAAATTTCCATGTTTAAAAAAAAGTAAAAATAAAAAATTGTCCCAAAAACATTTAACTTCAAAGAAAAAGTATAAAAAAATGGGGGGAGAGGGCCAAAAGTTGGAGTGAGGGGGCCCCTTGGAGGTTGGGGGGAGGGTTTCCTTGGAGGTTGAGGTTCTTGGTGGTTAGTTTCATTGATGGTTGCATTCCCTAATTGTTCAAATCCATAACCATCTCACTAGTTGATTTCTAAGGACTTCTAAGGATTGTTCTGAATTTCAATATTAAAATTCTTTTCTTGACATCTACAACTTTATTAGTTTCAACTTTTTAGTATACTCAGTTGCTAAAGAATATTATACAATGCCCACATCCCTCATTATGTACTTGTGTGTTATAGCAACCACAGCCGAGAAGTGAAAGCTAGGTCAAGTCAAGTGATCTTTTAGTTTTAGTTTTAGTTCTAGTTTAGTTTTAGTTTAGAGTTTTACTTTAGATTTTTAGTTTCGAATGTTAGTTTAGAGGTTCAGTTAGAGTTATATTTTACTTTATTTTTAGTTAAGTGTTTTAGTTAGTGTTCTAGTTTAGTTTTAGTTAAGAGTTTTAGTTTAGAGTTTTAGTTTAGTTTAGTTTTAGTTTAGTTTTAGTTTATTTTTATTTAAGAGTTTTAGTTAGAGTTGCAGTTTGGTTTAGTTTTAATTAAGAGTTTTAGTTTAGAGTTTTAATTTAGAGTTTTAGTTTAGTTTTAGTTTAGAGTTTTATATAGAGTTTTAGTTTAGTTTTAGTTTAGAGTTTTAGTTAAAGTTTTAGTTTAGTCTTAGATTAGAGTGTTAGCTTAGCGTTGTAGTTTAGAGTTTTAGTTTAGTTTAGCTTTAGTTTAGTTTTTTAGTTAGAGTTTTAGTTAAGTTTAGTTTAAGTTTAGAGTTTTTCTTAGAGTTTTAGTTTTAGTTTATTTTTAGTTAAGAGTTTTAGTAAGAGTTGTAGTTTAGTTTTAGTTAAGAGTTGTAGTTTAGAGTTTTAATTTAGAGTTATAGTTTAGAGTTGTAGTTTAGTTTTAGTTTAGTTTTAGTTTAATTTAGTTTTAGTTTAGCGTTTTAATTTAGAGTTTTAGACTAGTTTTAGTTTAGAGTTTTAGTTTAGAGTTTTAATTTAGAGTTTTAGTTTAGTTTTAGTTTAGAGTTTTATATAGAGTTTTAGTTTAGTTTTAGTTTAGAGTTTTAGTTTATTTTTTGTTTAGAGTTTAAGTTTAGTTTTAGTTAGAGGTTTAGTTTTAGTTTAGTTTTAGTTAAGAGCTATAGTTTAGTTTTAGTTAGAGTTTTAGCTTAGCTTTTAGTTTTAGTTTTGTTTAGTTTTAGCTTAGAGTTTTAAATTAGAGTATTAGTTTGGACTTTTAGTTTAGAGAATTATATTGTTTTTTTTTCACATCTAGCTATAGATGGCAGCACACTCACTTAAAGACACCGTCATAGTGAAAGAGAGACATGCAAAAAAATAGTTTTATTTAAGTTAACTTAGAGTGACTACACCTTTTCAACTTTATTTATAGATGGCAGCACACCCGCTCAGACACACATGCATAGTGAGAGAGAGACAAGCAAAACGTTAAGTTAATTTAGGTTAACTTACCTATGTTAAAACTAAACTAGACTAAAAATCTAAATTGAAACTCCAAACTAAAACTAAACTACAACTCTAACTAAGAGTCTATACTAAAACTAAACTAAAGTTCTAAACTAAAATTCTAAATTGACAATATAAACTAAAGTTCTAAACTAAAATTAAACTAAAACTCTAACTAAAACTAAAAGTAAACTCTAACAATAAACTAAAACTAAACTAAACTAAAAATCTAAATTGAAAGTCTAAACTAAAACTAAATTAACACTCTAATCTTAAACTAAACGAAATTTCTAAACTAAAAAGGCTAAGCTATAACTAAACTAAATTTAAAATCTAAGCTGAAACTAAAACTCTAACTAAAACTCTAAACTAAAACTAAACTACAACTCTAAACTAGAACTCTAAATTAAAACTAAACTACAACTCTTTTTAAAACTCTTAACTAAAACTAAACTAAAACTGTAACTAAAACTCTAAAATAAAAACTAAAAATGTAAACTAGAACGTTAAACTAACACTCTAAACTAAAACTAAACTAAAGCTCTGTGCTAAGCTCAAACTAAACTAAACTAACACTCTAAAACTAAAACTCTAAACTAATATTTTAAAATGAAACTCTACGTTAAAACCCTAAACTAAAACTCTAAAATAAAATTCTAAACTAAACTAAAACTCTAAATTAAAACTCTAAAATATAACCCTAAACTAAACTAAACTAAAATTCTATACTATAACTCTAAACTAAAACTATAAATTTAAATTCTAAACTAAAATTCTAAATTAAAACTAAACTGAAAATCTAAACTTAAAGTAAACTAAAAACCTAAACTAAAACTTTTAACTAAACTCCAAACTAAAATTCTAAACTGAAAATCTAAACTAAAATTCTAAACTAAAAATCTAAACTAAAGCTCTAAACTAAAACTAAACTAAACTAAAAATCTAAATTAAAAGTCTAAATTAAAACTAAACCAAATATCTAACTACTAAACTAAGCTAAAAATCTAAACTAAAAGTAAATTAAAACTCTATCTAAAATTGCAAACTAAAACTAAATTAAACTATAACAAAATTAAACCGAAACTAAATCAAAACTAAACTAAAACGCTAAACTAGAACTCTAAATTACAACTCTAAACTAAAACTCTTAACTAAAACTAAACTAAAACTCTAACTAAAACTCTTAACCAAAATTAAAATAAAACTAAACAAAAACTCTAAGTAAAACTCTAAACTAAAATCAAACTAAAACTCCAACTAAAACTCTAAACTGAAACTAAAGTAAGACTCTAAGTAAAACAATTCTAAAACTCAAAACTAGAACGTTAAACTAACACTCTAAACTAAAAATAAATTCTAAACTAAAACTAAACTAAAATTCTAAACTAAAGCTCTAAACTAATATTCTGAAATAAAACTCTACATTAAAACTCTAAACTAAAACTCTAAATTAAAATTCTAAACTCAAACTAAAACTCTGAACTAGTAAGCTAAACTAATAACCTAAATTAAAAATAAAAGTAAACTGAAACACTAAACAAAAACTAAACTAAGCTAAAAATCTACATTGAAAGTATAAACTAAAACTAAACTAACACTCTAATCTAAAACTAAATAAAACTCTAACTAAAACTCTAAAATAAAATTAAAATAAAACTCTAAATCAGAACTCTAAATCAAAACTCTAAAATAAAACTCTTAGCTAAAACTAAACTACAACTCTAACTAAAATTCTTAAGTAAAACTAAACTATACTAAAACTCCAAACTAAGACTCTAAACTAATATTCTAAAATAAAACTCTACATTAAAACGCTAAACTAAAACTCTAAGTTAAAATTCTGAACTAAAACTCTAAATTGAATTTCTAAACTAAACTAAAACTCTAAATTAAAACTCTAAACTATAATTTTAAGCTAAAGTAAACAAAACCGCTATACTATAACTCTAAACCCATACTCAATAATCTAAACTAAAAAACTGAAATATAAACTAAATCTAAACTAAAAATCTAAACTAAAACTCTAAACTAAAATTCAAAACTGAGAATCAAAGCTAAACTTTTAACCTAAAAATCTAAACTAGAACTCTAAACTAAAACTAAACTTAACTAAAAATCTAAATTGAAAGTCTAAACTAAAACTAAACTAAATATCTAACTACTAAACTAAAATAAAACTCTAGGTAAAATTCTAAATCACCGATTCCTTCTAGCAATTTTTTAAGAAAATTTGTTGATTTAACAAATTTGTATATTTTTTAACCAAAGACAAATAATAATTGACTGAAGCGGATAATTGTTGCCCGTAGAATTGACGAATGAAAGATCTTAAGCCACGACATGACAAAAACCAACAAAGAGAAAAATCTCAATAAGAAAAATAACAAACGAGACTGCGGCCAGTGGAGAGAAAAGAAAAGACAAATGCGAAATAACGTGGATATTTCGCCTGTATCACAAACAAGGCATCTTCAGCACGAAAGACAGAAGAAGAAGTACAAGATAAAAAAAAACTAGTTCAAACTAAAAAACCAATAAAACCACCAACAAAATAAAAATATACAATTGGCGCAAACTGATCCACGTAGGGAAAAGATGCTAATATGGAGTTACTTCAGTGAGAACATCAGAGCAACTGCGAAAAAAAAATTGAATTCACATTAACTATTCTTTATGTTAATATTCTACATTTCATTATTAAAAACGTGAACGTGGATTGGACTCCTTAGACCTATTTTGTAAGCATTAAAATAGTTTTGATAATAATATTAACTTTACAGTTGAGTTTGAGGAAAATAATAAATTACCTTTTCTGGGTATTTTATTAATTAAAAAGGACCTCCATTACTTTTTTCGATTTACAGAAAACCTACATAGGTATTTGAATTTTCATTCTTGCCACCCTGCGTCGGTGAAACGGGGGGTTGTAATTTCACTAGTGGATAGAGCCTTTAGAATTTGTTCCCAGGAATTTCTGGATTCAGAATTGTTATACTTGAGGGATATTTTGTTTTGTAATAATTACCTTATTAAGTTCATTGACAAAATAATTGAAAATAGACGTGTTAAACATGATAGTTGGGTTATTGGGGTTTCTCAGTCTTTAGATTTAGATGTATCAATAAGTTTCATTTCATTGCCATGTGTACCTGGTTTCGGTGAGAAACTTTCACGGATTTTGCGTAAATTCGGTATTGATACATGTTTCCAATCGTTGAGGCTAATGGGTAATTTCTTTAGTTCTGGCAAGGATTTAACCCGGGGAAATTTAGTAGGTGGGGTGTATAAAATTCTGTGTTCTTGTGGGGAGTTCTTTATTGGTAGGACTCACCAAAACTTTGTTGAAAGGTTTATTGAACACCTAAATTCAATAGAAAAAACCCTACAATTAAGCAAGCCCTCAGAAACTTCTGTTTCAGCTTTAGCAGAACATATTTGGTTTCAACCAGATCATTTTGTAAAATTTAATGAGGCCTTAGCTATTTCAAATGATAAGGGGTATACACAATGGGCGAGAGAAGCCATTGAAATTAAAAAACATATGTTTTCTAACCTTCCAATAAATAGAGACACAGGTAGTTTAAATATTGACCCAATTTATGATAATCTTCTAAAGAGTGCATCAACAGTCAATAAGGGAATTAATATGATAAATAATCATCAGGGGACTGTTTTACCTGCTAGACCAAAACGAATTGCTTCAATAATAGCCAATAAAAGGATTATTTTGCAACAGAATAGTTAAAGTAATTTCCATTTTTTTTCCGCAGTTGCTCTGGTGTTCTCACTGAAGTAACTCCATATTAGCATCTTTTCCCTACGTGGATCAGTTTGCGCCAATTGTGTGTTTTTTTTGTAGTGGTTTTATTGGTTTTTTAGTTTTAACTTGTTTTTCTTTATCTTGTTCTTCTTCTGTCTTTCGTGCTGAAGACGCCTTGTTTGTGGTACAGGTGAAATATCCGTGTTGTTTGGCATTTGTCTTTTCTTTTCTCTCCACTGGCCGCAGTCTCGTTTGTTTTTTTAACTGAGATTTTTCTCTTTGTTGGTTTGTGTCTCTGAAAATTCCGCTTCTTACATCTTCGACTTTTTAATAAAGATTATAAGCGTTTGACGTGCTATTATACCCTAAAAGTAATGGAAATATAAAAAAGTAATGCATAAAATATATCTATTGAAATAATGAAATGTAGAATATTAACACAAAGATATTTTACATACATTATTATACATTATTAATATCATTGAACAACTTTGGACGTTTTGAATCTGTTCCAAAAAATAATTTATCGTGTTCTCTCTTGATAGTGTCCCTGTAGAGATATCTATCTTTTCTATATCTCTTCTTTCGGTCTTCCTTTTCTGCTATATCGAACCTCCTTTTGCGAGATCTTCCTTGTGCACCTAATCTTCCTTGAGATGGAGAGTGTATCCTTTGTTTGTATTGTTTCTTGTGATATTGGTCACTCTTTTTCCCTCCATTTCATTAACGATTCTTCTTCTCATTTCTTCCAGAATGTCCTCTTCTTATTCATTTTCCACGATTTATAAATTTGCTGCATTAATCTCATATGAATTACTGAAGTCATGATAGTGGCCATTTCAAATCGTACACTCAGAATAAATAGATATTTCTAATTCATAACTTTGATCCAATTTAAAATCTGCTATGTTGTTGATTGATGGAATCTCTAATTCTCAAATGATACAGACGCTTAGTGTCGATGAGCAGCAATAGAGTACCTCTAATACAGCCACAAAAATAAAAAAAATAATAAAAAAAGAGTTGAATAATTTTCCAAGTCCAAAAATTCCAAGTCAGAAAAAAAGTGTCACTACAGACATTATTTTTCTAATAGTAAAAGTCACGACTATTTTGTAAATGCTAAATTTGATTTTTTTTTGTTTTAAGAATGTTTCATATTATTTTAAGACATGTAAAAAAATTTCCATGTTTAAAAAAATAAAAATAAAAAAATTGTTGAAAAAAAATTAAACTTCAAAGAAAAAGTTTTAAAAATGGGGCGAGGGGGCCAAAAAGTTGGAGGGAGGGGGAATCTTGGAATTTGGGGGAGGGGTCCATCGAGATTGAGGTCTGGGTGGTTAGGGTCATTGATGGTTGCGGTCCCTAATTGTTCAAATCCATAACCATCTCACTAGTTGATTTATAAGGATTTCTAAGGATTGTCCTGAATTTCTATTTTAAAATTCTTAGTCTTGACATCTACAACTTTATTAGTTTCAACTTTTTAGTATACTCAATTGCTAAAGAATATTATAGATTGTCCACATCCCTCATTAAGTACTTGTGTGTTATAGCAACCACAGCCGAGAAGTGAAAGTTAGGTCAAGTCAAGTGATCTTTTCTTGGTGCCTACGACTCTATTAGTTTCAGATTTTTAGCATACTCCAATGCTAAAGCAAATTTTTTATTGCCAACATTCCTCAATTGGTACTTGTGTATTATACAGAACGCAGCCAAGAAGTAAAGCTATGACAAGTCACAAGATCATCTTGGCGCTACGACTCTATTAGTTTCAGTTTTTAGCATACTCAATTGCTAAAGAATATTATACATTGCCCCGTCCCTCATTATGCACTAGTGTATTATACAAAACACAGCCAAGAAGTAAAGCTAAGTCAAGTCGCAAGACCACCTTGTCACCAGTAACCGTTTCCACAGATTGATACCAATGATGGTATTCTAACATTTATGTTAAGTTGCGTGAGACTTACCATCTTCTAAGACTTACCTTAACTTGTAAGCTGTTTTCATCCCTTTATCAATTTCATATGATCCAATTAAAAACAAATAAGAATTTTATTGTCCTCTGTTTCCTCCTATTATTCAAATCTCCAATCAAGATCATTCAGTCTTTTAACCCTTTTACCACTATCATTCCGTCCAAACAAAATAAAATTCGCATTATTCCGATCTTGGCTTAATGCCTATATTCTTGGTAATGATACAAGATAAACCAATTCTGACTGTACCATTCCTTTCGTCGTTCTGAATTTTCCCGTGACACATTCCTAACCAAACCCGTCTGGGCTAGAGGTTAGGATATTCAATTCACCATAAATGGAGTCCCTTCTGTAGAAACATCTCTGATTGGCCCAGAAATGGGTGTAGCTGCAGAAAGTGGTCTTACAGGTCTTCTATACCCTCAAATATATAGATAGCACAGGCTGTTAGTTCATTATATCTTTATAACCTGAATATACCGTCTTCGGGTCATTTTATAAGGTCTAGTCCAGTTTCTAGTTCAGTATGAATTATGGCCTTACTACTTCGGTCAATCTTTAACAAAAATATTGGTGGGTTGGAGGGGGGGGGGCTATCCTTGTGTACAAAATAAGTTTTTAACATTTCTATTTTAATATCATTCTTTAATTTCATTTGAAAATTTTAATTTCTATTGGATATTTAGAAAACTCGAAATTAGACAACCTCCAATACTGAGCTTTTTCTTTTTAGCGTATCTTTCCTTTTCATGAACGAAAACATTCTTAGAAATCTATCTCAAAGCTAGAAAAAAGGAATATTTTCCTAATTGTGTCGACATCTTTGTGGCAGCTTTACTTTGCAAGATATCACGTTTCACTTCCCTCTCAATCTTCTTCTATGTTAAGTACTGCTTGTTTTCAATTATGGCATGAAAGGAGATACAACATCCCTTGGAATTTCTCGCTTCTAATCATGACCGTGCTTAGCATGGAAGTGACACGACAACCTAGTAAAAACTAACATATGGCTAAAAAACTGTTTACCTTTGCTCTTCTGTAAAGTAAGCAATCTAATGTAAGAATACAAATTGATCTTCGGCTGGTAAACTAAAAATAATCAAAATTATATTCAATTTCAAAAACCTACCTAGGTAGTTAGGAATAGGTGTATTGTCAAGTTAAATTTAGTCTTTCAAATTTTATACAAATTATGTAGTGAAATATTATTCATGAAATTTCTGATTGGCAAAAGAGAGCAATTCTTTCCAAAGCCAATATATAAAAACGGAAACATTTTTAATAAAAATAAATTTGGCATCAAAAACCGAAGGGTTTAAAAACCGTGCCACGATAGCCATTGCCATAATTTCAAATGGTGGTGCCTTTTCATTAATTATTTGAAAAAAACTACGTTTTCTAAAGAGTTAAAGAGGCTGAGTTACAAGGTCGAACCTTAAAACGTACAGGGATTAGGAGGCACAGTTGGGGGGCTGCCGCCCCCCAAACCCCCCACTTTCGCAGCCTTTAAATAAAAAAAAGTTCTTTAAACTGAAAGTAAGGAGCGATATTAAATCTTAAAACGAACAGAAATTATTCCGTATATGAAAGGGGCTGTGCCCTCCTCAACGCCTCGCTTTTTACGCTAAAGTTTGACTTTCTCACCACTTTTTTTAAACAATAAAAACTTTAGCGCAAAGAGCGAGGCGTTGAGGAGGGCACAGCCCCTTTCATATACGGAATAATTTCTGTTCGTTTTAAGATTTAATGTCGCTCCTTACTTTCAGTTTAAAGAACTTTTTTTTTATTTAAAGGCTGCGAAAGCGGGGGGTTTGGGGGGCGGCAGCCCCCCAACTGCGCCTTCTAATCCTTGTACGTTTTAAGGTTTGACCTTGTAACTCAGCCTCTTTAACTCTTTAGAAAACGTAGTTTTTTTCAAATAATTTCTGCACGTTTTTGTACAGTTTATTACTTATTATTGCTTGACTAACTGTTAGCTGATCGTGTCAGGAGTTAAAGTTGGGGGGCTGCCGCCCCCCAAACCCACCGCTCTTTAACATTCTTGTGTTAAGGCTTTTAATTCCTTAATACTCAAATCACGTCGTACAGGGTGCCTCCTAATCCCTGTACGTTTTAAGGGTCGAACTTGTGACTCAGCCTCTTTAACAGCCCCCCAACTGTTCCTCCTAATCCCTGTACGTTTTAAGGGTCGACCTTGTAACTCAGCCTCTTAAACTCTTTAGAAAACGTAATTTTTTCCAAATAATTTAAAAAATAAACTGAGTTTCTTTTTTAAAGTTTAAATTCAGTATATAAAAAATTTGCTCTGACGGTGAATCGAACCCGGGTATTCCACCTGACAGTCTGGAGTATCAACCGCTGGATTAAAGAGACACAATTGCAATTGTTTTTTAGTAAATGGAATCTATTTTTGACGCAAGCAAATTCCCACAAAACTTGATATTTGGTTTTTGGAAAACAGGGAAGGAGAGATCAGATTGAGCTGAAATTTCGAGGATGAGCTCCCAGGCCCCAGGGAAGCTAATCCTCTAAATTTCAGCCCGATCAGACAACGTTAAAGGGGGGTTGTGGTGGGAAAAATTAACATGGGCTCTTATAGGAAAACGAGGTTTTTCGTAAATGTAAATTCGGGGGATAATTTTTTCGGTCTGAAAATATCAAAAGGCCCTAACAGGTCAAATTCTGCTTCGAATGAGTCCTCATTCACCCGGATCAGTTGCAAACTGTGGCCTGTAGGCGTGGATAACAAAAAAAAAGAGAAATGAAGTTTAAGTGGCTATATTTGGTTTTTTGAAAACAGGGAAGGAGTGATTGGATTGAGCTGAAATTTCGAGGATAAGCTCCTGGGTCCTAGGAAAGCTTAACCTATAAATTTCAGCCCAATTGGACAACGTTAAAGGGGGGCTGTGGTGGGAGGGTCGAAGCTTCCGGCCCAGTTTACCCCATGAAGACAAAGTCGGAGGAGGATGAAATTTTGCACGTTTCTTAGTTTGAGCTTGGGCTACAAAATGCGATCATCGCCGTCTCTCTGCGACCTCTAGGACCTGAATTTGCTTAACATTGTGGTGGGTCGCCTCTTTATAGAGGCACAAGTGTGCCTCCTTGAAAGACTGGAGGAATCTGAAGCCTACAGTAAATAAAACTTAAGATTATAGGAGAGTACATACCAAATGTATGGCATGTATGGTATGTATATATTGAATGCACATACCTATTTTTGACATTTGTAAAACCGTGTCAATTATATCCATGAATAACAACTATTTGTAATGATAAAATAAATATGCACAAAAAACAATCTTTAAGTTCCTATGTTACTCTTTAGTTTTATTTTTAAAAAAGTACTTTTTAGATTTTGTTCTATTTAGTCTATCTAAGGGACGATAAAATCTTGAAGGCACATAGCATGCATTTTATTATGAAGGCTCGGCAAAACCAACTAGGAATGTTTGTGTCTAGTACCACATATCCATCTGATCTTATATCATATTCATCTGATTATGACCATATTATGATCTTATTATCATAATATGATCATATGGTATAATGGTCTTAATCAGCAAAGCCATTTTAATGAAAGTTCAACATGCCAAACGTTATAAAAATAACTACAAACTGTTCTATTTTCGACTTTACATTTTTATAGAAGAACTGCAGTTTCCAAAGCAATTTTTCTTTAAACAAGGATTAAATATTTTAACCTTATTATAACGCTTTCCTCAATTCGTTCAGTATCACAATTGCCTATAATTTAAAAGGATCTGATAAAATATTAGGTCTTATAGTTTACCCACAAATTTTTTAGTTTTATTTACTTAATCATGCTTGGCACTTTTGATCTCAGTTGGTGGATAAAAATTTAAATCCTGAAGAAAAAAAATTGTCAAATGAAGAAATATTGTCGAGAAAAGGGTTAAGTAGAATAATCGTTTTTTCTAGTTTTCGGTTCGTTTTTTTCTCTTCTAGTAACACCTCCAATCAATTTATTTTCACTGTATTTTAGATTTAATTTTAAGGTATAATTATATCTAATTTTAGATCTAATTAAATCTAGATTTAATTTTAATATTTAGAATATTAGTAACATCAGTTATAATTAGCATTTTCATACTCTTTGGCCGAAATATTTTGAGCCCCTTTAATCCTTCGCACAACAAAATATTTTATAAATAAACAATGCATGCCTAATCCATGGCGTGTATCCTCCGTAGAAAACATTTAATCAGTGATCTTAGTCATTGCCTCCCCTTTCTCAAGAAAGATAAAAAAAATCTTGAACCTGATATTATCGGCCTTTTGTAGTAGAAAATATGGAATAATGGAACACAGATAAAAATGGAAAACTAATATTCTTTTTGCTTTTAAATAAGCTCGCTTGGATTTCAGGTTGTAGCTGGGTTTTTTTTATTCTATTTATAACAGGTTATAAAAACAAATGATTTATTTCTTTTTTTTCATGGCTATTCTGTGTTATCCTTTTTTGGCTTTCTATTGCTCTTTTGTTGTTTAAGTGAAAATAAAAACTGTTTTAAGAAAAATAGATCTATTTATCTTGCAATTTGGAGATAAAGAAAATAAAATCCCCCTATAAGACATCCTTGGATAATCCAAAGTTAATCGTAACTAGACTTAAAATGAACTCAAAATGAAATACGATCATATCAGCATTCAAGCATAATTTATCAATAAAAACCAACGCACTAATAGATCACACATAACAAGAAATAAACACCTAAGGGAATGAGGAGCCAGAATTCACCTTATGCCCCATTTTGGACTCATTAAGGGAGCTACTAGAGCCCTTCGTGCCTGACCAATGGTTGAGTTTCACATGACAATAAAAGAAGAAAAGACAAGATATTACATGACCGTTTGAAATGTTTTCAAAGATCAATGAGTTAGTTTTCCATAAATTCAGTAAAATGTTACCAATTGTTTGAATTATCCAAACATCAATTGTATTAAAGTGACATCCTATCCTGAATTCAAAATTGAACCTTCTTAAAGAGTTTTGTTTCTATGATTGTATTTTGTATAGGATAAAAATCCACAATAGATAGATAGATAGATAGATAATTTATTCGGCCGCTAGACCATACACAGACATTACAATGATTATATAACACAACAGCTAGTTTACACTTAAATAAATGGTATAAGTACTAACAACAAACAAAAACCTTAAACCCAATATTTTCATCTTTTTAAACCCTCTTTTATAAATCCAGTCACCGCTATAATCGTCCTCCGGGATGAAGATTTAAGGATCCCAGGAAAAGACAATTCCCCATCACATAAATATTTCAATCTCTAATCTGAAAGCCCCTGGCAGACATTCAAAAAATGGAGCAAATTTTCTTCCTCCATACCACATAAAGAGCAAGCATAACATGATCTCGGGCCCGGAGCATTTCTTTCAAATACTTTTAATCTACTTTTTAAGGGCAAACCATTCGCTCGGACCTGGAACCACAGACGCAAGTTTTCCGGTGGCAAATTCAGCTTAAAATAATATTCTAGTCCAAAAGACTCTTTTATCTTAGAATAATGGCGCAAGGTTTCAGATTTTCAAATCTGTTCATACCAGAGTTGGATCTCTTGATCCTCCTTAACATGTTTTACCTTCCGATAAGTTTCCTCTGGGTCACCTGTTGAACCAAGACCTTCATTCCAAGCGTATGAAAGTCCGGCTTAATCAAGGAGGGCTTTAACATGGAACGGCCACGATATTTTTCTACCTTGCTTCAATAATTCAAAATATACGGCTTTCATTAGCCTCTCATCTGGTACTTGGATAATTTTTAGCCAAAATTTTACAACTTGTAGTAACCTTTCTATATGCAGCAAAAACAAACCTAGATCTCCCTTAAGAGTCTGTGTATGAGTTGTAGCATGTACCCTAACCAATCTTTTATAATATTGTAATTGAACCATTTCTAATTGCGGAATCACCTCATATCCCCAACCTCCGCACCATAATGAATAGTAGGGTGAATTTTCGATTGAAATAAATACTTATGCATTTTAATATTTTTAATTTCATTTAATGCTGAATTCCTTAAAACTGCTGAAGAAACCGCTTTACCTCTACCCACCATTTCTTTCACATGATCCTTCGAATTTACTTTGTTATTTAATACAAACCCTAAATACTTAAAAGTTGTACTTTTTTTCAACTCAATACCCTTAAATAGAAATTTATCATTGTTCTTATTTGTCCCAAAAACTACAATTTCAGTCTTTTGTATATTTAATCTCATTTTTTTTTTCAAATAAACATTTAATATGTTCAACAATATTTGCAAATCTTCGGTGCTTCTAGCTATCAGCGCCGCATCAGCCGCAAATAACAACAGAGACAAAGCTAAATTTCCTAAACTCACTGTTGGCGCCCATTTTTCCTCAAAAAACTCAACAATATCATTAATATATAAACAAAATAGCTTCGGTGACAATGTGCTACCCTGTTTAACTCCTACCTCGCAACTAAATAAATCCGAAAACCCTTTCCCTGCTACCTTAACCATTCCTCTTGTTAGCCTATACATATCACACACTAGTCGAACAAAAATACGGGGCAGTCCTATCCTCAACAATTCTACGCACAACAAAATCCTACCAACACTATCGCATGCTCTCTCAAAATCTACGAAAGCTACCAATAAATCACTCTTACCTCTACTATACTTTTCTATCAACGCCTTAAGTACAAATAGCCTGTCAACTGTGCTATATCCTTCCCTGAATCCAGCTTGTTCCTCACGAATTATTCTATTCATCTTTAACCAATTAGCTAGCCTATTATCAATCAATTTCTCTAGAATTTTACTCAAACATGGTACCAGAGCTATAGGCCTATAGATACAATGCAACCTCGGATCCCCTTTTTTAAACAACGGTAAAATTAAAGACGTCTTCCATCCTGAAACGCAAATTCCTGATGAAAGCACACTATTAAACAGCAGTATAAAAATTGGCATAAATAAACTTGAAAACTTTTTATATAAACGAGTTGGAATTCCATCAACTCCAGGGGCTGTTCCTCCATCCAATTTCCTTAACACATGTGCAACCTCCTCAATATCTACCTCCTCTGTTAACGAATAATCTTCCTCCCTCATAGGGTAATTATATTCCTCCGAAATATTCCCAAATTCTTCATCACACCACTTACTAAGATCTCCTTCTTCTTTACTTGCGAAATATTCCGGCCAGCTACTTGGATCCGGGGTTCCCTCTGGCGCTTTTCCTTGTCTTTTTTTTTATCTTCGTTCTAAAAGTTTTCATTGAAAAAAATGTTTTGTACTACCCTTATTTTTGCAAATTCCCCACATTGATTTAGGTATACTTAATCTTATTATCATGTTTCAAATTTTTATTGCTACCCCTTATTATTTCGTTATAAAGGACAAATGCTCTAATGCAAGGGCAGTGGCAATCACAACAATGGTAATTAAACAACGACAATTGACCATAAACTTTGCCCACTAAATTGCCCACTAAATAAAGTTTCAAGTAAAGCACTATAAAACTGTGGCACAAGGAATGGGGATTGAGGGCGGTACAATCTCTCTAAATACAGGATTATTTCGAATATCGTCCTTCAATGTCATAAATAAAAAAATAAAACGTTTTTTCAACTGAAAGTAAGGAGCAGCATTAAAACTTTAAACGAACAGAATTCATTCCGTATATGAGGGGGGTTGCCTCTTCCTTGTCCCTCGCTTTTAACACTGAACTCTTAAAGTTCTTTAAAAATGCTTTTCATCCAAATGCAACCGCCCTTGTGTTGTACTAGTCGGCCTTAAAGAATTGGGATAAAAAGTCAAACTTTAACGTGAAGAGTAGGGGATGAGGAGGTGGAAGCCCACCTTATATACGAAATAATTTCCCTTTGTTTTAAGTTTTAATGTTGTTCCTTTCTTTCAGTTGAAACAAACTTGTTTATGTTTTATTTAATTCCATTATAAATCATGCCAGGGAATCCCCCAGCCCTGATTAAAGTTATCCGAGGAAAATTAACCCAGAAAATTTACTTCCCACGGAAAATTACCCCTGTGAAAATCTTGCCCGGTAGAAAATATATCCCCAAAAAATCCTATACATTTCCCAGTAACAAATATCATGTATAAACAATGGGCAAATTGCATAACTTACAATCCTTTTCTGAGGGTCTGTGGGGGCCTTGTCATCCCCAGAGGTATAGTTATTCGACCTTTCAACTATGCTGAACCAAATGGTTATCTTAAAATTTCGAATGTATGTCTTTTGGGAAAATAGAGCGTGGAAGGGCGTATAGTAGCCCTCCAATCTTTTTGGTCAGTCAAAAAGGGGACTAGAAATTTTATTTTCCGCTAGAGTAAGCCCTCTTCTGATCTTCTAAGACCATTAGTTTGTTACGATCACCCCTTCGCACAACAGCAACAACAGCAACAACAAAAATAATAAATAAACATGCATTCATGATTTTCTTCTGGCAAAAACTTAAAAATTCCACATTTTGTAGATAGGAGCTCGAAACCTCTACCATAGAGTTCTAATAAATTCTGAATCTGATGATATGATTTTTATTAAGATCACTGGACTTTTTGGGATTTATAGAGATCACTGGATCTTTGGGAATTTTACTATTGGACCGACTTTCTTACTTACTGTAAGCACCAACTGCACAATTTAAAAGGAGCCCTTTTTGAATATAGAAACAAAGGAGCCAAATGTATTAGATCATAACCTTTGGCAAAGTTATTTATGATAATATTTAACTAGAAAACACTCTTTGCTCGTTCTCTCTCTGAAAATTTTTCTTATTCTTTATTCATTGAAAGTGTGAAACCTAATTTTATTATCACGCCCTATGTGAACTGTTTTCAAGCTTCCTAAAAAAGTTATTCGATTTATATCCTCTCAAGACTGTCCTTATAATAAAGGGATGAAGCTAAGGCACTTTACGCAAAAGCAGAAGTGGGAAAAGAAGTAGATTTTACTATTCTGCAATTTAGGATTGAAAGCCAGAAGCAGGATTAAAATTTTCATTTACAAGAATCTCAAATTATATTGGGGGCACCTCAAGCAACTTTTTCAAAGAAGAAAGCTTGCAAAGATTTCCTAGAGGAAGAGGGGGGATTTTTAAAGATAAAAATTCTCCTAAAAAGAAACTGCTGACAAGATTTATCACTTTACTAGGGCTCGAGATAGTTATGAAAACAAGTTAGGAAGAAAATTTATTATTTAAAAAAATACAAACTCTTTTCGATTTCAAAGCAAATTCTTTCAAGGTTTACATTTATAGAACTTAGGGATAAAAGCATTTTCCGAAAAGATTTTATCGACAAAATCTACTTAATTCTTCGTATAGATGCCAAAAATTTTCATTTTATTTTTACTACTATTTGAAAACTTGTAGCAGCCCCTATTGCATCCTAAACGGGGGGCTGTACCCCCACCTTGTAAAATTAATTTCCCTTCCAATCCTCTAGTGACTAGTATAAACTATAATTGTTTTCCTTTTTTATGGCTTAATGTTTGATTTCTTTTACTTATCCATTTGTCACAACATGCAACTTCCAACAAAATAAACTCTAAAATATTCCTCTAAGGCAAAATGAGGAAGCCCATCACGATTTTATATAATTGAAAAACATAGATTGGGCTGTAAGAATATTTGTGGTTCAGTCCCACTTTCTAGGGCTTGAATGAGAGAAAGGTTAAAATGGCCAGGGCATGCTCTGTGGATGTAGGGATGACAAATAACCGAAGATGGTTCTGTTTGGACAACCGTCTGGGGATAAACGGAAAGCAGGTCGTCCGCGGTTAGGGTGAGAGAGTGTCATAAAGAAAGATTTAAGGGAAATGGGAACTTCATGGGTAGATGTAAATAGGGAAGCTTTGAATAGATTGTTGAATAGATGGCTTTGGATTATTTGTTGCTAAAGTGAGTTGTTAGGTAACGGAGTTAAGCCAATTCTTTTGATGCATCTATGATGTCAAAATTCTATTTTTTTTAGAGTTTCGGATATTATTGAGCCGAGTCACTTCTTACTTAAAATTTGTTACAGCGAACTGTTTGTTTTGTTCTCAGTGTACAACTGACGTTCTGCAGAATTGTGTTTAAAACATTGAGCTGAAGAAAAGAACGGGACGCATTTCTCGAATCTATACAAATGAAAATATGTCCCAATTATTGACACCACTGGCTAACAATATCTTCGTTTTTTCATCCCTGTTTGCTTTTCACTGGAATTAAAATTGCTCGCTCCGGATATCCAACCCTTTGTTCTGAATTTTCCAAAATGAAGGGGAAGTTCTGACTACAGGACATAATGCAAAAAAAAGAAAACACTAATGCTTAAAATACCTGCGTATTTTACAAAATATTGCGTAGGAAGCTACTCAATCCTTCATTCTACGTGAAATGTCAAATTTTTACGAAATTGAAAACTGGTTCTAATAAAATCTTAAGTTTTACTGCAATTCCTGTATAAATTCTATATAAATTGGGCAATCAAACAGCACACGTTGGGCAGTCCTTGCGCCACCAAACAGAAAGTCTGTGGAATTGGTCGTCTTCTCTTTAGGAGAAAGAAATTACAGGCAACAACAGGCAGAAACTATTTGAAATGAACAACAACATGCTTAGCAGTTTGAATTATTAAAAATCAAACACTGAAGAGACCGCAATTTAGCTGTAACCCAGAAAAGAATGAAACCAAAAGAGAGTCAAACATCCCACAGATGGGCGCAGCCAAAATTCATTGTTCCCTTGGAAACATTTTTCAAAAGTAAGTGCAAGAATAAGTTCTGCCAATGGAGAGTTAATCTCCTACTCTTTATCTGGAGGATTAGCCACGACTTCCAAGAAAAGATGCTCAGTCACGCCTGCAATCACACAAAAATTAAACAGGTTTTTTTTTACAACTTGGCCTGTCTTTAACAGGGATAAGTAGATTCTAAACAATTAGTGTTGCATACGGCCAAAGCTTAGGTTTTGGCTTCTTCTGTATCCTTGATGCCTTTAGAGATGTTTCCGAGTGGATGGAAGCTTCAAAAAGTCTCGGGGGGGAGTCATTTTTTTGAATTTTCCCTTCTAGGAAAAAAGAATACAGTTTGAAATAATCCCCCTCCTAAAAAAGCATATCCTTCTGTTAGATATAAGCTGAAACAACGTCTGAAGCCACAGTTATACCACCAGCTTTAATAATGTATCCGTCTTTTATAGGATTTTGCTTCTATGATGTCTACTATATGTAGAGGATCTCAGGATGATAAGCTTCAATTTGTTTTCCGAATGTATGACATTGATGGTAATGGAGCTATTGACAAAGATGAACTCTTCCAGATCATTACCGCTGTACACAAATTAGTGCTTCCAAAAAAAAATAGTAGCAGCAGCAATTTACTTCATCATCATCTTGTTGAACGACATGTGGAGAGGATATGGAAGGTAATTATTTTGACAGATCTAAATATTTCGATTGCAAAGGGATTCCATTGTGTTTTTGGTTAGAGTTACTGGCAGAAAGAAGGCGTGCGATTGGACCAGATGGCACTTAATAGTGTAATTAGTTGTTGAGAAAAACAAATGGAACAGGGACTTGCGAGTGCTTAATAACTGTAAGTCAATATTAGGACTATGAATCACAATAATTAGAGGGAAAAGAGCTATTGCCCACTGAATGTTCGTATTTTCTACAAATAAATTATTTTTCCAAAAGGTGCACAAAATAAAAATATACATTTTCGAAAGCTTGAAGAACGAGTAACTTGGTAAATTGTATGTACAATAATAGAACATATTATTTAGCCACAAATGTCCGATTTATTAAAAATCGGCCACATTGTTCACGGTCTTCTACCGTGTTCTACATTCTGCTAAATATTAGCTAGAAAGCAATTTGAGAATGGGTTGAAATCATTGATGAGGCATACATGGTCAACATTTTTAAATTATTGCAATAGGCTCGGGTATCTTTAGGTTTTGACCAGTAGGTCAAAACCTAAAGATACTTACTACTACCGAAGCTATCACTTTTTCCAGAAAGTAAATGGATTTTTCTAAACTCTCCATGAAAATGAACGTTTGCAAATACACAAACGTTAAGAGGAATGCAAATAGTTAATTTTCGGAGAGTATTTCAAAACACCCAGTTTTTTCAGGGAAATTCGGAAAATTTTTTTGATAATGGAAGCACTAGTTTTGACTCTCTTCAAATAGAGAGCACAAGCTAAGAATTTGTTGGCATAAGGCTTTTAAGAAACCCCTATTTCGGTGATAATAAATTTTGCAATTTTTCAATTAATCAAATAGCAAAACTTACTTCCGAATTATTTTTGTTAAAAAAAGGCTTAAAACTAATGGCGACCTTGGCTTCAGGAAAAAGAACAAATAGCAGGGTTAGAGCTAGAGCAAATGGCAATTTTTAAAGTTTGGGAGAAGTCTTTAAAATTTGGAGAAATTCTGGCGAACAGCACATCATTTTGGTCTCAAAAATGGGTATGCACAGGTCAACTACCTCACACAAGCCTCTAAATATTTCGATTTATCGCTTTAAATTTTTATAACGTAGAAGTTTGTAGCTTAAAATGTAACAGTTGTAACTTTATGATATGAAGTACCCTTCGAATGTTATTTGACGGTCTATGATTGTAGCTAGATCACCTCAAGATAATTCAAAGAAATCTAATTTGAGGAGTATTTTTTAATGTCGCCGGGCTAGCTAATCAGTTTGGTGGAAATTTTTCGTAAAAGTGGTAACTACCAATGCTACATTTGACGTCAAATAGTTTAAGCAGTATTTGGCTCTGAACTACGAATTTTAGATTGAAGAGATACAGATTTTGTAAGATCAGTTAAGGACACTTTTGTTGCAACATGGATCAGCCTATTCTAGCTGCAAATGCTCTTTGAAAATTTGACAACTGAGGGCGAAATTATCCTCCTGCTTTCAAAAAATTTGGAGAAAAAACCGATTAAAGTTTCGAGGAAATCTTTTGTGAATAAAATTGTAACCGCTTATTTTTTATTTTCGGCCGTCAACGATGCTGATGTATTTGCATTTTCGGTATCAGCATCATACGATGAAGTGGGGTTTGGATAATTTTACTCATAAGGTAATTTTGCTTTCACAAAAAAATCTGCCGAGTCAATTATGAAAAAACAAAATTTTCTTTTGTTCAGCAACAGAAAGTAATATACAAGGTCCACACATAAACCCTTCAAAAGAGGGTAAGTTATGCTAAATAATAGTAGATCTCCAAAATTTTTCTATCTTGTCGCAATTTGAAAAGAAAAGCGATCACTTCATTTGAGGCACTCTTGCTGCATGCATCGGTCCACCAATCCAGTCCAACCAGAATTTGAAATCAAACATTTTTTGGTAAGCAGCTGTAAATAAGGAGCATCTCAGCACAATAGCAACCGAAACGCTAAAAAAGTAATTTTGAAAACGAAATAAAACGGAATTAAGAGTTCTAGTGCCTTTTTTAAATGACCAAAAACATTGGAGGGAAAACTAGCCCACCTCACACGCCCATTTCCTTTCCCCCAAATATATCCGATGTTATTTTTCTTAGGATCTTTCGGTTCAGCATAGTTGAGAAGCGCGTTAGCTATGCTTTTGGGAAGGACATGACCAGCCATACCCCCTGAAGAAAGGAATGTAAGTCACGTAATTTACCCATTGTTTACACATAGTATTTGTTATTGCTAGACGCATGGAAATTTTTCGGGGGGAAGGATTTCCGACAAGAATTCTCCACGGGGAGGAAAATTTCCGGTGGGAATTATTCACGGGGAAAGGATACTATAAGCTATGGAATCTGTCCATTATTTACACACAGTACTTTACATTGAAAAATATTGACAATGACAATGATAAATAAAACAAACAGACATACGCCCCGCTCCTTACGCTAAAGATTGCCCCTTTGTCACAACTCTAGTTTTTAAAGTAATAAGGAAACTTTCTTGTAAAGAGCGGGGCGTTGAGAAGGGGACATACCCTTTCTTATACAGAATAATTTCTATTTGTTTTAAGTTTCAATGTCACTCCTTACTTTCAGTTAAAAGGAACTTGTTTTTTTTATTTAATTTCTGAATGTTTTTCAACTAATGCAGATTCGAATTTGGCTCGCCGTACATGAACAATTAAAACGGAATTTGCATATTAATTTTGGCAAAGTTTAACCCCGTGTAAAATTTCCTCTGGAAAGTTCACCTCTAGAAACTATCCTCCCAATGTGAAAATCTTATCGTATAAAACAAAATTATTTATTAAGTGTATGAGGGGGCTGTCTCTTCATACAATGGCTGGGTATTCTGGCTCCTCCTCCTATAGAAAATTCCTTCCCCTCACGGAAAATCCCTCAATGTAAAATTTATCCCACATAAAATACCCCCCACCAGGAAAATTCCCCCCAGACAATTCTATTCTAGTGGAAATTGACCCTGGAAAGTTTTTTGCCGATGACTCCGACTGAAATTTTTTTCTATGCCCACTATTATTTGAAAAATACTTTAATTTCTGACTGTTTTAAAATTATGCCGGAAATGCCCCTTTCGTGGAAAATTCTTCTCATAAATAC
>CM051262.1:65709798-65744798 GCA_027921565.1 Artemia sinica
CATCTTTAAGAAGGCAATATATATATATATATATATATATATATATATATATATATATATATATATATATATATATATATATATATATATATATATAATATATATATATATATATATATAATATATATATATATATATATATATATATATATATATATATATTGAAGTACCCCTCTCTCCCGCTTTGTCCTTCCCTTTCCTTCTTTGCTCTCCTCCCTAGCTCTCACCCTCTTTTCTTTTTCAATAAAACAAACATGAAAACTTTTAAAACTTTTAAGAACAAACGTATAACATATGTGATACTTAATGGTCATGTGTTACTTATCCATTAACACTAGTAGCCTCTAATAAGTTCAAACCAAAAACACAATTTTAATTATTTCAGAGGTTAGATGTGGAAGATAATGGATTTATTACCCAGGACGATTTTGTTCGAGGCTGCTTATCAGAACCGGCAATTGTTGAGTCTCTGGCTTCCCTGCAAGATCCGAAGAATTATAAAGATTCGCCAGGACCATCCTCAAGCCCCGAATCAATTACGGACATTGAATAGAGTAATTACCTTTTTATGTTTATCCAGCTATTTCCACAGTTAATTTGAATTTTCCGTTACCGAATAGATCAACGTTGTCAGAAAAAAAACAGCGAGGGAAAAATTTAAGAAATCAATAGTGTGTCAAATGTATGATAGAAATATATTATGTATTTCCTTTTTGTTGTTTTCGCCTCTTATCTAATGTCCAAATACTGATATTTTTTTGTTATGTTCTCATTTATTTTGACTTAGAGAATACCTTATGCCAAGAAAGGTATGAGTCAATCAAGGATTTTTAGCCAAAAACCTGACAATTTTAAAGTGCTATCTGCTACGTGGCCTCTGAACGACTCATTTCATAATTTTACATTTTTTTTTTTTTTAATATAAAAAGTTTTTATTTCATGTAGCTTTTAATACGTCAAAAATGGGCGGAAAGAGCTTATTAATTTCCTATGATGTGTTAGGTAGCAATTTAGCAACATATAGATTATGTAACCTTTCAACCTCCGGTTTTCAAGGAAGTAAACATTAAAGTTTTCTATTACTTCTACTCCTAAAAATGTGAAACAACGCCACCTCCAAGGATATCACGAAAGTTTTAAAGTTATTTTTGTCAGTATGGTTGCTGCAGTGACTGGGACTCATTAAAAAGGAAAGCACGCCCATAGTAGCTAACATTTTAAATACCTTTTTTAAAAGAAACTATTTAGTGGCATATTTTTATCAATTAATACTACTTTAAAAATAATAATGTTTAAATTAAAATTATATTGTATCTCTATTAAATCTTGTGTTCTACTCAAGTCATTCGTTTTATTTTCCCTAGGTTCAGCCAAATAATAAAATCAGGCGCACCCACAAGAAATTTCTCTTGGGGGGAGGGTCTGAATGGGAAAAAGATAGACAAAATCCACTAAAAGTATAGCGAAAATTATGAAAAAGTATTTAGGTTTTGGGATGAGGGGGATGGCACGCAAACAGAGCTTAAGGATATACTCTTAATGCGCTTATTCGGGTATGCAACCGAGCAAAACTATTGCACCAAATATCATTTTTAAGGTTCTAACTGTTCGGACTTTTACGGTTTTTACAGACATTTTTAACTGTACGAACTTTTACGGACATTTTTAACTGTACGGAGTTTTTACGGACATGATCTGTTCGGACATGATTTTATCTCTCTTTCTCTAGTAGAAATAAATTCTACATTTTGTCTAATATAATTTTTTCCATCAGGATGCAAAGCCTTTTATCCTTGCTCATAGCTATGATATAATTTTGAAAAAGAACAATAAGTGCCTTTTTAGTCTCAATTTCCTCCGCTTTTCCAGTAAAAGAAACTAATTTGTGTCTTTGTGTTGGAGCCCTATCATAATATCCACATACGAGGACTTATTTTGTTTCAGTTGTATTTAAGGGACTTAATATTTAATGTTTAGTTTATACCTTGTTTACGGTGCATTAAACAATAGGCTGCCCAAAAATGTGGTTCAATATCATTGTCCAGGACAAAAAAAAAGAAATAAATACTTTAAGGTCAAATTTTACTGACAAAGGTTGATGGGTACCCGAAAATTCCCCTTTTTGGCAATCAATCTGGCTTAAAGCGAAAAACACGTGTTTCCCGAATGGGCTTGGAAGAAGTCACAAGAAGGGATTCGAAGCAGATCGGAAGTTCATGGGATGAAGTAAAAAATGAAACTTTGAAAAAATCAAGGCGGAGGAAGAGCGTGATCAGCCGTGTTTCGTAATAAGCCGGTTTGGTAATATAATATTTTGTTAGTAGTAGTACTAGTAAAACACAAGTTCACACATTCAAGTCGTGGCTCGCGCCATGATATTGGGACCATAAAGCAAAGAGAAAAGAATAATAAAAGAAAAATAAAACCAAATAGGCAAGAAAAACGAGGGTTCTGTCGGTGAACCGGTTATGTCAGCCGGTGGAAAGACATGAAACGAATTTAAGCAGATATTTCGACAAGGACCGCCGGTAAGTCGTCTTCAATGCTTAGAAAAAAATAGTTAACCTTTTTATGTAAACTTGACGAGATTAAGCAATTGGATTGGGCAAAAATTCTTTGCTTAGCAATAGACTTAGCTTGCCTGCAAACTTGATTTTCCTTAGATATGCGTGCAGGTCGTTTAAAAATTAACTGAAGAAAAATGTTGCTTACATCTTTTTATATTAAGTTATTATAAATTGGGCTTAAGTTAATATCTCCTGCATTTCTCTCTTATTATAGCAAAATCTCTATTTATATAATTTTTAATCTCAATTGCCTCTCTAAAACATTACAGTAAGCCATTTACAGTAGATATTAAAGCTGCTTCTTCAAAAAAGTTGCACCGTATAAGTGGCACCATAAATGCTGAAAGTATGGGCATAGTGAATGTGTAAGAATAGTGTTTTTGTTTTCATTATGTGATGTAATACCTTTAGTTACAAATTTACTTACTGTTTAACTTACAAATTTAGTTACTGTTGTTATTCTTAGCAGAATAGGGGGTTTTTAATAAGCAAAGTCAAATGTAGTCAACAATTGTAACTAACTTGAAGTAATCCTTATTGGGTATTAGTTATCTAGAGTTGAGTTGACATTTTCCAATTTAGGGTTGAGTTAAGTTTTAAAATAGTGACGAAGACCACACTGCCTTTCCATAACAAACAACAAAAGTACGAAGAACAATAGGGAAATCTTTTTGTAAGACAGTGGAGATAATTTGAATGAATATTTCGGCCCTATGTCCAAGGGCCGTCCTCAGCAAGACAAAAATATATGAAAGAAAAAAGACTCACAACAACATGCAACCAATAAAACCAAAAATTAAATTTTTTTTCAAAGCAGTCCTAGCATCCTTACTTCAGCGAAGTTCAACCAGGACTGATAAAATATAAGGTAAAACAAGGCGATTCAATGAGAAGAAAGAAAAATAATTTAAAAACACGTTCTTATTGCTAATCCAGCTTTTTTGGCAGCTAACCTCAAAGGTCTTTTTGTGACCAGTTCTGTGTTAATGTCTATCGGTTTTTTTAAATATTTTGTAAGATCATTTTTAATTAAATTTGTGTATAGAGCATTTAGTGTATATTCCCCCAAGTCCCTATTTAAGGAAATATTATTATTAATCTTAAGTCTGATTTCAATTGATTCTCGGACTACCTGCTTTATGCCTAGGTCATTGCTAATAAGGGCGGATTCATCAAAAAGTATATTGTGGCTAGGATTTTCAAAAATATGGCTGCCTAATGCAGAATCAGATGAAACAACGGAAATACTAGAATTTAGAGCTTTGACTATATCATCTTTATGCTGTTGTATGCGCTTTTCTAAATTCTGGTGTGTTCTACCTACATAATATTTGCCACAATCGCATGGTATTTGATAGACCCCTCTTTGGCGAGTAACTGGGGTTTTATCTTTACCAGAATTTAGAAAATTTATGATTCTAAAATTATTTGTGAATACTACATACAGATTATTTTTTGTGCAAACTTTTTTAAGATTTGTAGTGATTTTTGGGATGTAGGGGAGGTAAATTATGTTTAAGGGCTTGTCAGAAATATCACATGGTAAACTATCATTAATTTTACGGGAACGTCTCTTCAGCCTACAATTAATTACATTATTAATAAATAAAATAGGATACCCATTTCCAAAAAGTATGTCCTTGATAAAATTTAATTCTGCTGTTATGTGGGAATCAGAACAAATGTTTAGGGCCCGATCGACGAGGGATATTACAACTGCTCTTTTAACTTGTGGGGGGTGGTTTGATTTAAAATGCAAATATCTATTATTTTGTGTTGGTTTTCTATAAATAGTAAAATTGAGTTTATCGAAGCTACGAATAACTAACACATCTAGGAATGGGATTTTATTTGCGATCTCGATTTCTAAAGTAAACTGTAAATTTCTATCGTATGTATTAAGGTGATCTAAAAAAACCCTTAAGCTCATTTTCCCCATAGTTCCAGAGTGAAATTACATCATCCATGTAACGTCCCCAAAAGACATGTTTTAAAAAATAAGAATCTAATGCCCAATTTTCAATATGCTCCACATAAATATTCGCCAGTAACCCGGAGAGGGGCGCGCCTATCGCTAAGCCATTAATTTTCTGGTAAAAAGAATTACGGAATTGGAAATACATTGAGTACTTGTTACAGAGTTTAACTAAGCTCATTAAAACATCACAATCTATTCCTGCTGCTGAAGCTTCTATTAAGTGATAATTTTCTTTGATTTTATTTTCTAATAACTGTTCAGATACTGTGACATTAATATTTGTATACATTGAAACAATGTCAAAGCTACTTATAATTGTATTTTCTGAGATATTTACGTTTTTGAGTTTTTCAACAAAATCTACCGAATTACATATATATGATTTTTGAGAGTAAAGCAAAGGTTTAAAGGCTGTACATAACCATTTCCCAATATTGGATGTGGGGGCTTTCGTACAAGCTACTATGGGCCTTAAAGGAATTCCTTGCTTGTGTAATTTTGGTAGACCATAAAACTTTGGGCAAAAGCTACCGCGGGGGAAAAATTTATTGTATAGCTATGGAGTAATTTTACTATTTTGTTTTAAACTTTTTAGTTCATTTATAATTTTGTTTGCAAATTGATCAGTATGATCGTGGGTTGTAGTCCTATATGTTGTCTCGTCATTTAGATGAGAATAAATTTTTGTATCATAATCTGTCCTATCCATGACAACTAGAGAATTGCTTTTATCTGCTTTAGTTATAATAATGGATGAATCTTTACGGAGATTAGATAGTATTTTTAGGTCATACAAATTATCTGGTTTTTTATTGGTGGGAGAATTAATCTTTTTTTGATTGTTGTAAAGGGTATCTATAAGACTAGCCCTAACTTCATCCGGGTTGGATATAGATGTATAAAATTTGTGCACAGAGGATTCTAGATAGGAAATTAAATCTGCTACAGGAATATGTCTTGGAAGAAAAGAGAATTTTGGACCTTTTTCGAGAATTTGAATTTCCTTTGGCTCAAGCGTTCTAGAGGATAGATTAACAACAGCCGTTCCAGGAGTGAATCTTGGAGTGTAAGTAGGGCTATTCCTCAAAAATTCATATCTTAGGTTTTCCAATTTCTTAATAAGTCGTTCCCTTGATAAGCGGAAATCATGACTAAACAAATTTCTTTCCAATCTAGCAACCTGGCTAAAATCAACAGAGGACAAATTTTCAAATAAAAATTTTTCTAAGGATTTTCTTTCAGAGGAAATAGTGTATCTTTTTTGTTTTTTGTCTTTAATGATGTGTGTTAATGTTTTTAATTGTAGTGTGCGAGCAAATTGCTCTTCTTTTCGGGTATTTAAGTGTAATCTGAATCTTAAAGACTTGGGAATAAGATTTTCAATTTTGCAAGATTCCAAGCATTTTTGCTGGTTAATGATATTAGCGTGTTTTTTTCCCTAAATTAATAAAATAAAAGATATCATTGATCAATTGCTCCCCATAAGCGAGACGAAAATAGTGACGAAGACCACACTGCCTTTCCATAACAAACAACAAAAGTACGAAGAACAATAGGGAAATCTTTTTGCAAGACAGTGGAGATAATTTGAATGAATATTTCGGCCCTATGTCCAAGGGCCGTCCTCAGCAAAACAAAAATATATGAAAGAAAAAAGACTCACAACAACATGCAACCAATAAAACCAAAAATTAAATTTTTTTTCAAAGCAGTCCTAGCATCCTTACTTCAGCGAAGTTCAACCAGGACTGATAAAAAGTAAGGTAAAACAAGGCGATTCAATGAGAAGAAAGAAAAATAATTTAAAAACACGTTCTTATTGCTAATCCAGCTTTTTTGGCAGCTAACCTCAAAGGTCTTTTTGTGACCAGTTCTGTGTTAATGTCTATCGGTTTTTTAAAATATTTTGTAAGATCATTTTTAATTAAATTTGTGTATAGAGCATTTAGTGTATATTTCCCCAAGTCCCTATTTAAGGAAATATTATTATTAATCTCGTGGTTTGATTTAAAATGCAAATATCTATTATTTTGTGTTGGTTTTCTATAAACAGTAAAATTGAGTTTATCGAACCTACGAATAACTAACACATCTAGGAATGGGATTTTATTTGCGATCTCGATTTCTAAAGTAAACTGTAAATTTCTATCGTATGTATTAAGGTGATCTAAAAAACCCTTAAGCTCATTTTCCCCATAGTTCCAGAGTGAAATTACATCATCCATGTAACGTCCCCAAAAGACATGTTTTAAAAAATAAGAATCTAATGCCCAATTTTTAATATGTTCCACATAAATATTCGCCAGTAACCTGGAACTATGGGGAAAATGAGCTTAAGGGTTTTTTTGATCACCTTAATACATACGATAGAAATTTACAGTTTACTTTAGAAATCGAGATCGCAAATAAAATCCCATTCCTAGATGTGTTAGTTATTCATAGCTTCGACAAACTCAATTTTACTATTTATAGAAAACCAACACAAAATAATAGATATTTGCATTTTAAATCAAACCACCCCCCACAAGTTAAAAGAGCAGTTGTAATATCCCTCGTCGATCGGGCCCTAAACATTTGTTCTGATTCCCACATAACAGCAGAATTAAATTTTATCAAGGACATACTTTTTGGAAATGGGTATCCTATTTATTTATTAATAATGTAATTAATTGTAGGCTGAAGAGACATTCCCGTAAAACTAATGATAGTTTACCATGTGATATTTCTGACAAGCCCTTAAACATAATTTACCTCCCCTACATCCCAAAAATCACTACAAATCTTAAAAAAGTTTGCACAAAAAATAATCTGTATGTAGTATTCACAAATAATTTTAGAATCATAAATTTTCTAAGTTCTGGTAAAGATAAAACCCCAGTTACTCGCCAAAGAGGGGTCTATCAAATACCATGCGATTGTGGCAAATATTATGTAGGTAGAACACACCAGAATTTAGAAAAGCGCATACAACAGCATAAAGATGATATAGTCAAAGCTCTAAATTCTAGTATTTCCGTTGTTTCATCTGATTCTGCATTAGGCAGCCATATTTTTGAAAATCCTAGCCACAATATACTTTTTGATGAATCCGCCCTTATTAGCAATGACCTAGGCATAAAGCAGGTAGTCTGAGAATCAATTGAAATCAGACTTAAGATTGATAATAATATTTCCTTAAATAGGGACTTGGGGGAATATACACTAAATGCTCTATACACAAATTTAATTAAAAATGATCTTACAAAATATTTTAAAAAACCGATAGACATTAACACAGAACTGGTCACAAAAAGACCTTTGAGGTTAGCTGCCAAAAAAGCTGGATTAGCAATAAGAACGTGTTTTTAAATTACTTTTCTTTCTTTTCATTGAATCGCCTTGTTTTACCTTACTTTTTATCAGTCCTGGTTGAACTTCGCTGAAGTAAGGATGCTAAGACTGCTTTGAAAAAAAATTTAATTTTTGGTTTTATTGGTTGCATGTTGTTGTGAGTCTTTTTTCTTTCATATATTTTTGTCTTGCTGAGGACGGCCCTTGGACATAGGGCCGAAATATTCATTCAAATTATCTCCACTGTCTTGCAAAAAGATTTCCCTATTGTTCTTCGTACTTTTGTTGTTAGTTAAGTTTTACTTATAGAAAATGGGGTCGATTCATTCTCCAGACGCTCGCTTGAGTCGATGAAGTACATTTTGATCTATGAAAGGTCTGAGGAGTGGGGAGGCACCCAACTCTCAATCTGTGCTGGGCTTAATTCTGTATAGGCTTTGCTCACACTGCAGCGCCTTCGCTATGGAAAAAGGTTATCAAACTTTAGCCTACGTACCTATGCATCTGTTCAGCAAAAAAAAGGAGTCATCGCAATTCTACTCCTCCTCTCCTCTCACAATTTATGATCTGGTTCCTGATTGCGGAGAAGATACAGTTCTTAGGTTAAGAAGAAATCTATAAAGGGTTTTGAACAAAAATCATGTAAAAAAAGCTGTGAGTATTGTATACCTTAGGTTAGTAATAAATAGGCTAATATTTGATTAATTTTTTGAATTTCAACGACACAAAGAGAGTAATATTTTTCTATTATTTTGCGTGTTTATTTAGACCTTTATAATAAATATTAGACTTCAATGGTATAAAAATATAGCATTCCGAAAAAGAGCAGTTTCAAGGGACTGCCTCTTGTACCTAGACGAGATTTGTGGTCTTTTTCCTTTGGTTGTTTCAAAATAATTAAGTTCTTGGAGCAGTACCAAACTTTGGTCAGTTTTGCCAGTTGAACCTTGAAATAAATCAACAAAACTGGTTAATTAAATTTGACAACGTTTTTTGTCCTTAAAACTCGGGCATTATTTGATTCTTACTGTTGCTTCTCATAGCTAAAAATTAAGCTAAAAAAAGCTAAGAATTAGTTGGTTCTCACAGGCAACTTTATCTTCAAAAGAAAGCCACAAGTTCTCGAGCTATTTGTTTCTATATTTTATAGCTTATTTTCATCTACTTTCCTGCTTTTTCTACTTTTTTTTCTACTATATTTTTTAGCTTATATTATCATCGACTTTCATTTTTCATAAGTTTGGCAGATTAATTCCCATTTCTGATGTTATATATAAATATATGTGTAAATGATCACCCAATTTATTCAATCCATAAGATTCCGTTTTCAACGTCCATTGTTCCAACGTCCAACAAAGGCAAATTTTTAGCCTTTAGTTAATTTTTGCTAACATTTTACCTAAAGTCGAGCCTAAAAATAGTATAAGTGTTTCTTTTTAATTTAAGAATATTTAATTAATGTATAAGAAATTATTCAAATAACGCAGTAAAATTAACTTACCTTATTTTTTTCTTAGAATTACCAATCCATTTACGAACAGTCGTCTCTGGTGAAACAATTACTTTGGAAGCAAGGATGATATCCCAAGTTGCCTAGTTACTGTGAAAATTGAAGTATCGATTGTGAACCCATAAAGTTACTTATATGCCTTTAGAGGGCCTGTCTGTATGTTCGGTTCAAGTGTCATGTAATTTGTGTTAAATGTATTTTTCACTGTAGCTGATGATCTTCAAATTAAACGATGTATTTTTGTACTATTCACTCCTTTATATAGCATCACTTGTCTTGGTGATAGGAAAAGTCTCCTGCTTCAGTTTTGTCATTATTAAGTTTACTCAAGTTTTCTAAGACGTTGCAGTCATTTCTAAGCGACAAGTAACATTTCCAAAGAATAGAGATTGTACTACGGAGACAGAAAGACGCTCCTGCTTTGGCTTTATTCTTACATTGTCTACCAATATTTTTCAAAATATCACAACGATTTCCAGAAAATCTTAACTTTTTGAAAGAATGGAGATGACATTATGGAGACAGAAAGATTCTGGTGCTTCAGTTTTAGTATTACTAATTATTGGATATCATGATGGAGATATCTTTTTTGATTAGATTTATTCATGCAAAGTCTATCAGCGTTGTGTAAAACATTGCAGTCATTTCAAACCAAGATATAATTTTCTGTCGGACTAAAATTAGCATTATGGGAACAGGAAGAATCATATATTTTATTCTATTATTAAAAGTTTAATCAAGATTTATAAAATAGTGGCAATCATTTCTAGGCGATGAGCCATTTTTCAAAACTGTGGAAATTGTGTTTGAGAGATAAAAGTAACCATCTGCATTACATTTATCGTATATATTCTGCTAAGATTTTTAAAAATATTGTAATCATTTTTAAGCAATATATAATTTTTCGGAAAAAGGAAAACAGCAGTATTAAGATAGGAGGACTCCTCTACTCCAGTTTTATTATAAATAAGGATGATATAGTTTTCTTACATGTTGCAATCTTTTCTAAATGAAACTCTACTTTTCAAAAGTATGGAGATAAATATCATAATGGAGATAGGAAGAATCTCCTGGTTCGATTTTTTTCTTAATATATTAGTAGAGAGCTATCTTATACTCGTGAGAGGACTCCTTATATGGGCATAGAACCACGTGGTTTATGGACTTTGTCAGTGAGAATTTGAAAAACAGGAATTTTGTCACATTTATGGATGGTTTTATGGACTTTGTCAGTGAGAATGAAAAAACAGAAAGTTTGTCACATTTATGTCTGTTTTCATGGATGGTTATGTGTGTTGATTATTTGATGGTTTTATGGATTTTGTCAGTGAGAATGAAAAAACAGGAATTTTGTCACATTTATGGGATGGTTCTATGGATGGTTATGTGTGTTGATTATTTGATGGTTTTATGGATTTTGTCAGTGAGAATGGAAAAACAGGAACTTTGACACTTCCTTCTTGTTCAAGCCAGATGTTATGATCCGAAAATAGTATCTGTTGTTGTTATTCGAGCCAGATGTTGTTGTCGTTCAAAGCAAAGTTAATGACACTTCCTTCCTGTTTGAGGCAGATGTTATGATCCGGAAATAGTATTTGTTATTGTTTCCGAGCCAACTTTCTTTTCAGTCTAGAGTTGGCAGTCAGAGTGAAAGGATTGAAAAATGAATAAATTTGAGAAAGAGAGAATCATGTAGTTCTTATGGAAAAACATTTGATTTTGGATGATGATTTTCTCGACTTATCTCTTCAACTTTTAAAGTGTGATTCAAATGCTTATACTCAATTTATTGATATCTTGATCACGACACGTCAGAATGATATCGTGGATATACTTTCATTGCCAATGTAGATGGCTCCTCCTTCGAAAGAGGCAACGTCACAGAGTTACTCCTCTCCCCTTTCCTACACTTTGAATTTATCGAGCGAAGAGGATCAGTTTCGTTTTAGCCGTGAGAGAGTTGACATAAAAATGTTCTATATATGCCCATTGTGCATGTACACTCTTGGCGGTTGGACTCAATGTGAGAATTGTACAATTATTGATGACTATAATGAAAAGTGTAAATTATGTAATCCTTGCAAATTACATAGAGGCTATGCAGTACAAATTAAAGGATGTAATTCATGTCTTGAGGAGGTGTGTGACTCAAACCCCAGCGGGCACCTATGCTCCAATTGTCACAATGATAAATGTGATCAGTGGGAGAATACTTACCCCGCTATGATTGGAAAGAATCCTAAACGTGATTTTAGTTTATTTCTACGAGATTGGTATCGTCGTGGATTTAAATTATTCTGGGAAGAGGAATCTGGTCTACGATTCAACTGTTGGGGTAACAAGACAATCTGGTTTCTACGTCATCGCTGTGACGACACTGCCTACTATGACTATAAACCAAGCGATTTTTATTTGGCAGTTACCGAATGTGATTCACCACTTGAAAACACTGTATGTGATATTGCTTCAAATAGACAGATTGAAACTCGTGAATTTCATAATATGAATGCAAATAGTATCATTGACTATACAAAGAGATATGACAAGAGTGAAGTTACATTGTACTGCAGAAAATGTGACCCTGACTTTGCAGTCAATCAAGATCAATATACAGTGAATCCAAATGATTTACCAGCATTAGTGGTTCACGACAGTTACCTATACACCGATGAAGAAATCTAAAAGTGTAGATTTAAAAACATTGTTGTATATATACATTTTATTAATAAACAAATTCACAAACATTTTTTAAGCACTTTACTCGTAGGGCACTGAAATCAATATTAAATACACTTGTAAGTATATTTTCCACTAGAAAGTCGTTCAGACGTGGATTGTCACCATAAATACGGAGAAACTGCTTGTAAGTATAGCCACGACATCGGAACACAAAATATAGTAGCGCATGGAAGCCACAGCTTTTAGTCGTTAGATCCTGCACCCTTTTTCGATTTTGAATAATAGTTTTCCCACTGCTCTCAATATAGTTGCTGATGTGTGACGTGTAGAATGTATAGGGTAGACCAAGAGGGTCAAAAAATTCGATATTCTTCATTGTTTGATAGATGCACAGCCAATGACCCGTCAGCACAGTCGATGGACTGCTATTAACAATAATCAAGGTATTGTTCGCACTTTGAATTTTTCCAAGATAGTCTGAGGGTAGACAATAGGATTTGTACTGGGACATGTAGGGGTCCATATTAAATACACTGATTATTTGACTGGTGTTCATGGCGCCAAGTCTAGTAGAACACTGCCTTCGGGAGTGATTTCCCAATAGGTTTCATATTGATTTAGTGAGATTAGGGCAATACTCTCAGCCAATGGGTTGGCAAATGTACACTCTAAACGCACAGTCCCCGTACGTACTATACTCATATCCTGTGTGCCAGACAAATCCAATACAATGATACCATGTGTTTTAGCAAACATATCTTCGGTTATACCATTTTCAAATAGTTGCGAATCATGATCTAGGGTTTGCATGGTCAACTCGTACAATGTTCTATAAGATTTATCAAAAGATAGATTGTAGAGTGGGATACCGTTTACTTTGCACACAAGAGATGAAAGTCCAAACATCTCGAATTTATGTGGGCATTCAGTCCATGATCCTATTGCACTGGAGCTCTTTACAAATGCCAAAGCCAATTTCGAGGGGATTTCACCATTGATAAAGGATGAATCGGTGAAGGTGCGTGAGCCCATTGCTATATGACGTTGATTGGTGATTGTATGAGGAACAAGTAGTTTAATATTATTTCCATTGGCTCTCAATTTTCCACGGCCAAAGCAACAGAACTCATAACCTGCTGTTTGCGTACATGGAATATTGCCGAGGTGAGGGAGAGACTTACATCAGGATTGGCGGCAAGTTCCTTTCTCAATATGAAATTGGATGGTGCAAGCGTCATTTTATATCCACTTTAACATTGGGCGGTAACCACTGGGGTATATTAAATATTTCATGATATATTTTTCCAACTAGATGTAATTCACTAGTTGTAGCATTTTTAAGTGCATCTGTACTATCAGTATTAGTAATATATTCATATCCATTGGAGGCACCTCTCAATTCCTTGTATGACTTGGGCGTCATCAGCATGAATTGCATATAGCTTGCATAGTTTGAGAGATTGTTGCTTGTGCTCACCAGCGTGCCATTGATGTAGACACTAATTTGACGAAATAAATTATGTAGTATACAATTTTCATAGGATATCCCATCAGCTCGAACTGGCATTGTATTATCAGTTTTCCGACTTTCATTTGCAAATCTATAAATGTGGACGATAAATCCATAAAGTAGTCTTCATTGGAATAAATTTGAAAGTGGATATTATCGGAGAGGGGTTGTAGTGGATAAAATTGTTCATAGTATCCATGTTTGACACTCACATCAACATTTTCAGCATTGAACAGATTCAATGAGGCGGTGATTGAAGGTTGAGAATCCTTATGCGGCAGGTAGGACATCTTAAGAGAAGAAATCAAGTTTCGATCTAACAATTTTCTTCCTGGGCCTTCTGGTTACACTACGTCTCGGCTTTCTTTTCTTTGACAAAAGGGATGTCTTTCGTTTCCGTCCTGAGTAGAGACTGATGAGTGATGCATTGTTTCTTGACCTTTTTAAACCTTTACCATTCTGTTTTAATTTCTCGCCAAGGGTTCGCGCACTGGACCTAAGATTTTCCGTAGCACTTTTTTTAAAATCCTTGCCAGAGCCCCAATCATATAGTGTAGACGCTGCAAAATCTGTCGCAGCCGGTACAAGATATTTTCTAGCCAGTGGTAGTGAAGAGCGAAACAGCTTAGCAAACCAGCTGCCAAGACCGTAGCCAGACATTGACGAGCGGCCCTTGTAATAGTCCATTCCATTGCCCTGTTGTCTTGGGCCAAGAGTATTAACATAGCAGCCAATATCAGGACAAGTGAATACCACTTTTCTATTAGACATCTTGCTGAATGGGTCGAAAATGACATGTAATCACAGCCAAACCCTTTGAAATTGCTATTGGATCACCCAACTCAGTTCTTAATGTTAACTGACAGAGTTCCAAATAGGAAGTGTTTACTGGAATATACTGAAGATGCTTTATATTGTAGTGATGAATATGTTCATGATTGGTTTTTCGTTCAAGAACTCGTAGGAGGGGAACATTTGAATTACCAACCCGAGATGTTTCCACAAATGAAGCATAGAGAAATATACAAGTGTCTGTGGAGAAGGCAGGCGGGTAGTCGGCAAAAATGAAATTAGTGTTTCCGGCACTTTTACCATTGATTATATTGAGCTTAAAGCCAAGAACATCCCTTAGGTTATCATTGAGAATAATCTTTTCACTGGCAATAGGTGAACTAATGTAGATCTTGCCCTCCTCCTTTGAATAGTTGAAATGAAAAGCTCCTTTTTTACGAGCGGAAATTCTTTTATTAATAGTACGACATAAATCATTCATACAGGTGAGTTCCTCGTAGGGTAATTCAATATATGGATAATCCAACCAATTGATTTTTTGAATTTGTTCTTGACCACCTGGTGGTGGTGGCCAATCATAGGGTCTGATTTTTATTTCATATTTACGATCCTTTCTCAGGATGTCATAGGTATTTTTGAGAATACAATCGACAAGAGCCACTTCATACTTTCCGTCGAATTTGATGGTGGGGGAGAGTTTTGTCCAAAAATCACTTGTTTTATTCAAGTCATTGTAGAGAGGATCAGAAACATTGGACATGAAAGTCACATAGAAATCATTGGGCATTGTTAATATCTTCAGCACTGACCCAAGAATCAAAATCCGAGTTGTATCCTAGCCAGCGAACAAGCAACTGCTTCTTGCCCCTACGAGTACGACTCTTTAATATCTTTTCAATTTGATAAATTTCACTAGTGTTTCTAACTTTTTGCAGTTCATATTCATAAAAACCACCGAGAATTTCATCATCTTTGGTATCTCGTAGCCGATAAGTTATGGGTATGGTGTCTAGGATTTTGGACACTTTAAAAAGTTCGGTGCTCCATAAATAATTCCCCTTTTCAAAAATATTGCTGGTTCTATTAATTCGAACAGTATCACCAACATTGAATTTCTTCTTCTTTTTCTTCTCATTGCCATTGGAGTATTGCTTTAGAAAAGCATCAAATGTATTCTCACTGTAGTGAACATCCCGAGGGCTAGAGTTGGACAGAGATCGATGTGGTCGATGGTTGTATATCTGCATGATTTTATCTAAATCGTGAATAAAAGCAGATGTATTTTTCAGTGTACAATATCTTGAAATTAATAGACGAATCGTTCTTATTAATCGTTCAGCCAATGCAGCCTTTATCGGACTGTGACTATGATAGAGTGTCGTATTATATTTCAAAAGAACCTTTTGCACATGTGGGTTAACAAATTCACTGCCACGATCTGATTGAATTTTTCTATAGGAATCCTGTTCGAGAATACTTTCAATGGCCCGAGCAACTTCAACACCTCTCTTTGATCGCAGCGGAATGGCATAGGCATAGCGACTAAAAATACTGATTGCCACTAGAATATATTTGTAGGGTGTATTGTGACGTCGTTGAACTGCGTCTAAAGTTAAAAGGTCCATTTGCATTATATGCAGAGGGAAAAAGGCTTTAGTTTGACGATATTGTTTACTGCGAAGTCTATGATTCCGATGTAATGTGTAACTTGGTTCATTTTCTAGATACTCTTTTACATTTTTCAATGTGGTGCCGGAGACTTTGGAAAGCGTTTTGGGAGAACTTAAACTTCCCGCTTCACCAATATTTTCATAGATACCTTTCAAAACTTCATCCATTTTGAACGTAAACACGTAGTGTAATGTCCACTCCCCTTTTGCACACTGGTGGGTGAATCAATTCGTCTTCGCTTTTGACTAGCAGCCACAGGTGTTGTAAAATCAGTGGTGCTAGTATCTTCTTCTTCTTCTTCTTTTTTAAATGGTGTTGTTGGATGTTCATTTAATTTCTTTAGAATTTGCTTATTGCCAATAAGACTTTTGGGAAAGTTTGATACACTTAGAAAGGTGTATAGATTATCGTCAAAGGATAAGAGTCCTTTACGATTCGTCACCATATCACAAATTAAATCAACTAGATTATAACTTTTTCCCCGAATTATAATTCGTTTCCCTATGCTGTCGACTTGAACTTGATCACCAGATTCCGACATGAGATAAGATAATACTCTTTTACTCTGTTCTCGATAGGACAGTGGCAGTAGGTTTCCAATTTTCAATACAATCGAATTCAATTCCTTCTCCTTTGATTGTGCAGAATCTTGAGATGTTTCTTGTTTAGAGGCGACGGGTCTCTCGCGATAAGGTCTATGTTTGTCCATACGTCGCAATGCATCTTGAAGTAAAAGCAGTTTTTTATCATCGGCAATATTCTCATCATTAATGAACTTGTTTAGATTATCTTCAAAATGTTCGATGGGCGAGAGGACAAGTTCAAATGGTGTCAATTTATAGGGTTTTGCCATCTAGAGAAAACTGTTTACAAGTCCTGCAATTATTGGCAGTAAAAGTGTGAAAAAGCTACCGCCTGCTTGAAGGAGTCGTTTTCTTTTAAATTTGTTTCCCTTGTTTTTACAAGCCAAGGCACGTACAGTGGAACGATGTTGCTTTGTCTGTTGTCTAACACCTTCTGGCAGTTGAACATTGCCCTCAGTTAAATTTAAACAAAGTTCAGATATTAGATTAATGAAATCATTGTCGACACCATGTTTGAGTATAGCCTTCCTAAGCGGAGGTTTTGAAGTGCTTAAAACAGAAAATAAATGCCGTTGTTCGTGTAGTTTCTTCAGTGTCATGATAGCGACTAATAGCCTTTTCTACTATTCACCGGAAGATATACTGTAATTTCATTGTCGAAAATGTCGGTGACTACACGAAGATCCTCGGGCGTGCTCTGATTAAGATCCAATAAAATGTAACCGTAGGGCTTGCTAGTCGCCTGAGTGTACGCTGACAACAGAAATTTTGGAGTGCCGGGGTATATCTGTTTATTGAGAGTTATGAGCGAGCTAGAATCACGAACGACTCGATATATAATATAGATAGTACAATTCAAAGCAAGGGTTCGCATACATTTGCTCTGATGAAACAGATTGTGTAGAACTAGGGTTATGGAAATGTTTTCGTGATGAGATCGGACAGTGAACAATTGCAGCATTTCCTGTGAGAACTGTTCAATGGATTCAGCCAAATCATCAATAATCAGCCATGAGTTCGGTTCAATACTATTGAAAACATCAAGTCCTCTTATGAATTGTATTGGTATGGTTGTGGCAATAGCTTTTATTTTATCATAGGACTCTTGCCAAATACTATAGCAATAGTAGATTTTTTTCGGTTTTTCCAAAAACATTTTATCGCAATTTTGAATTATTCTAGCTAAAAGCGTTGTTTTCCCCGACATTGAGGGTCCACACAGAAACGATCTGAAGGGTGTTTTAAATTGATACATGCTGTTGACAACAGTCGGACTATGACTAACTGTAAATCATATGTGTCCAATGAATAAGTAGTAATTTTCCCGTCTATTCAAGAACAACAAAAACAATATTTCATGGCAACATTTATTACGATAAACACTTGTTCAACAAGAACAATTGACAAAATTTCATGGTCAACATGAAAACTTGTTCAACATGAACAATGATAACACTTTTTGTACAACACCTTTGTCCATCTACAACACTTTTTGTACAACACCATTGTCCATCTACAGCACTTTTCTATACAACACTTTTCTATACAATAAAATACACTTGGAACTAGCACAGTTGAACAGTAGAGTGATTGGTGGCCCCCCGGGAGCCGGCCTTGGGAAGGGTCCCCCACCCCCCTGGAGCCGCGATGGAAAAATAGTTGTCGTCACTGCTATGGGTTAGTGGTGGTGGTTAGTGCTTGGGTTAGATTAGCTGGTTAGATTAGTTTATCCAGACCAAGTTGATTACGATAGTCTACGCATTCAACTCGATCTGAAATACGATAGTGGCCATGGGGCAGGACACTCACACCGTTCTCGAGCACATAGACCTTGTCAGATATACACGACATTGCATTTTTTTCTACTCTCACAGTATAATTTCTATACTGTAGAGAGCGAATTGCAAGCACTTGTGCTCTTGGCACTAGGCTACTTTCTACACAGTCTTTGTATACGCTCATGTTAAAATTGCTCTTTACAAAGTGTGTAGGCACCCCTTTACATGTTTTCTTTTCATCCCCACTATGTGTTTCCACGCAATAAACTTTGGGACCCGGGAACACCCCCCTAGATATCAAGTCACTCCCCGTTTCAGATTTTAATTTTAATAGTTGGTTGGGGGCTTGACGTTTCACCAGCTCGGGGTAGAGGGATGGATTCCAGTTGGTGAAATCCATCCGCGAGCTGATGTGCACCCCATTTTGCAAATCACCCAATAAATCTTCAGTTTTTACTTTTAGCAGTAGAGAATCGGTATCCCCATAATATACTTGAACCTCCCCCTCCCGTGGCCATTGCACCTTGCACACATTGTAAAAGAACGACAACATGAGCTTTTTTGAAATTTCTAGTACTGAACTGCCTCCTGCAATATTCTTGTTCAGTACTACGTTTCGCTTTTTCCTGTGTAGAAGAACCATGCCGGCCTCTATGCTCGTGAATGATGTGAAATTAGGGTCGGCAATAATTCGTGCACACTCTAGAGGGTCAGTCACGACGTCGCAGCGAGATCTGTTACGTACGCTTTCGCACATTTTGCCAAACGCTGAATTTAGAATGAGCTTGTACAATTCCTTCTCCACCTTTGAATTTGCCCTAGAACGTTTATCGACAAAAGTATCGATAAACGTTTTCAAATAAGGTTTCTGATTGAACTGAAGGACCCTATGTATTTTGGTGATTTTGAAGCCATTGTTCACCATCCAGTGCAAAAGCACATGGTGAACAACGATATTCTCCTTAGGGTCCAAATCAGCAATTAGTTTCTGTTTAGAGGGAGTCCAATGCATCCCCATATCCTCAACCAATGACCGATTGTAGGGGCTCAACGAGTCCCTGGTCACTGGTCGATTGATACAGGGAAAAACAAAATCTTTGACTGAGTCGTGAAGGGCCAGCGGAATGTGACCGTCAATTTCAAAGAACCATCCTTGTGGCCCGTTGTCCTCGACGGTGTTAATGTCGGGGAACTCACAAGGATTCTCAAGCCATTGATAGTTCCCACACGGCAAAGAGTAGTGGGACATTGCCGAGGGGTACAACGAGTTCATGTCCAAGAACACTGCATTTGACTTTACACCGGTGCTTTGTCCGCTCGGATCGGTTGATAAGACCCGGTCCCCGTGAAAAACATACCCTCCCCTCATTGAACGCTCTACAAAAAGGTGTTGGTCTACATCCGTGATTAGGCCTATTTCCTCCCTGCTAATTTTTAAAATTAAATCCATTACTAAATGTGGTGTAGAAAAATAATATCCTATATCTAGTCCAAACTCTGAATAGATCTGGTCTGTATTCTTACAGACTATATCCAACAGAGTTAGAACGTCACTGGCCAAGTACAGTCTACAATAATCCCACCCATTTTTACAATCCCCCTTAGCCCACACCTTCTTGGCAAACTCGTACTCCTCGACTGTGCATTCACTGTTGGTGAGTGAATTGTGAAAAGCTTCAATTGGAGGTAGTTTCTCCTCGCTTAAGCGAGCGCCAGAACAGTAATAATCATATGCATATACACCTTTGCTGGTTAATAAGTCATACATTTCACTGTCTGGAAAGTGCTGTTTAAGCAAGGGAAAGCTATCAAAATTGTCGCTTTTCTGCACTTGAATTAGTTGACTAAGGGATTTGGGGAAAAAACTAAAAGAATCTAAAAACCTAATTTTATTCCAGCACGTACGCTCATTATCCACTACCTGCCATTTCAGTTCGAGAACCAACAACTTCTCGGCTGATTTGGGAATGATGTTGTAGGTAAATGAATTATTCACCCATGGACTATCTACTCCCCCTCCCTCCCTATGCATACGTGCCAGTGCTGGTAAAATAAATTTTAAGTCATAGTTAGAGTTATGAATAAAAACAGGGATAAAAAACTGTTGGCTAACGTTTAAATTACACGATTGATGTGCTACTCCCCTAAAATTACTACCCCCAGATGATATTTCCTGCCACAAGTGGTCGTGGTCTCTGACTTTCCCCCTCCCCCCTCTTTTCCCTTTAGTCCCCTTATCCTCCTCTACAAACTCCCCCTTACAAACCCAACATATTTTTTGATTTTTAATCGCGAGACGATCCTCTGCAGACAGCACCATTGGATAATGTGTATTTCTCAAACGAGAAATAGCACCATTAGCCGTGCCAATCAGTTTAGTCAATGCCTTGACCATGCACTCATCGCCCTCATCCAATGTTTCTACTACTTCTAACAACCGCATGGTGTTAGAATTGTCTCTTTGCGCGTGGGCGTAGGACACTGCAATGGCCTGGTGTTCTTTGATACGGTTTGGATATTGGGGGTCACTCACCTCCACCAGCTTAGCTTCGCAGTCCAAAGATATTTTGTTGCATTGGAGAAGGGTATTCTGGAAATTTTTGAATCGTAAAATAGCCCTATCCCCTGAAACCGTTTCCACTGTCTGATATCCATGCCGTCTACAATGCTTCATATGATTTCGGAGCTTTAGTTCAGTCCAAAATCGAGACAGGCATGTTGGACAGTAGAAACATACCCCCTTATGCTTACCACCCCCCAGAACTCTACTAATGTCAGTGATTGGGTTAAAATGCCCGATTGTGTTCGGTTGACTAGGTGGCGTGTAAAGCAACCAAACCCAGTGTTTAACCAAATCAACTGACGGGCCCCTTACGGGGAAGACCACCCCCTTCTTTTTTGAGCGAGCCCCATCTTCAAATTCAGTTTCATATTGTACCACAGTAACGCCAATATTTAAATGGGCATTAGCCCTTTCAAACATGTCAATGGATCTTAGCGTTACTGGGTATTTCCCCTCTAAACATGAAAAATCTACAACTGGGAAATCGGACCCTTCCTTCCCATGTACAGCCCAGCGATCTAAATTCTTCTTGGTGGCTTCATCTTTCAATGGTCGGAAAGCTGACATTAGGAAAGCATACTTGAAACACTTTTGATCTGTTTCAAAACAGATCCGCTGGACACCTTGACAACCCTCTAGATCTGGATTATAATTTAAAACTATACCCTTATCCCTATGCCCCCCTCTTAAAATAAAATCTTTCTTAAATTTACAAATATTTACGCTTAAATTTTCAATAAATAAAACTACTGACCCACTCCCATTTTCGTTATAGTTCTCGAGATGCGCTATAATTTGCCCTACCCACTCACTAAAAACACCCTCAAAATTTTCTAAATTTGGATAAATTACACGCATCTCGGAATGTATAAAATGATAGTAAACCTCACTTTTCCCCTCATTCAAATAAAAAACCTTTAAAACGATAGACACCTTAATTGAATCCCTACCCCCCCACAATTGAATTTGGTGCTCCAATAGTGCACGAATTTTATCTACATAGGAATGCACTATTTCTACTGGATCAAAAACAAAATTTCCCCCCATTAGTGTATTAAAGGGATCCCCAAACGTTGCAGTGAAAACAACTATATTATTCAATATTGTATTGGACAGCTGAAAGTCTGGGAGAGTTGTATCCCCTCCCCCTACTTGTTCAACAATATTCGGACTCTGTTCCACTTCAGTTGTTTGAAGTGGGTAATCGGAGGCTGGAGGGTTCCCTGCCAATTCCCGGGTAAAATCGTCTAAAATTTGCAAGGTATTTTGGCTCAGGTCTACCAGTTCAACTGCGCTATTATCTACTTTAAAAAATCATCTAAAAACTCATCAATATTGTCAGGTACTTCAATAGAGTTGTCCCATGTTAAATTGTTGGGGGACTCCAAAGATGTATCTTCTTCCCCTTCTTCACTAGATGGCGAGTAGGGGACCAGGACAACCTATAAATGAAAAAAATAGCTTATTTCAAAGTGTTCAAATCATCCCTACTGCTTTTAAAATTTGGATTATTATTGCTTAATTCAACTGAAGATAATCTAAGATATGACATAGGATTTTTTTTTTTTTTTTTTTTTTTTTTTTTTTTTTTTTTTTTTTTTTTTTTTGGGGGGGGGGGGGCATCCCTGTGGCGCTTCCCCCGACGCTTCCCCGGTGCTTCCTGGACCCACTGGCTCCGCCCGTTTACATAATGCCCCAAAAAAATATTGTTAGATCATAAGTCATTTCTCTCTAATTCCATACAGGTTCAGTAAACACATGAGTTTAATTATTGTAAGCCACCGCGCGAGTGTTCCAGGATTGAACCGTTAACTCGGTTTCCCCTCGCTAAAATCTTTGGCATGATAGACTATTGCGCAAATTACGGGATCCATATGTGACAAATAGAATAATCTCTCTCTTAAAACTAAGTGTGAAAAATAGGGGATTTTGAGTTTCAAATGGTGAGCATTAATTTAATTTACCTAAAAATATTCGCTTATGGGTTAGCGGCGAAGAGATAGGGGGGAATGCATAGAAAATAGTAAAGATTAGAAAAGAGTGGTTTCTCTGCAAAAAAATATATTTAGATATCTCTGAGGGAAGGGCAGAGAAAATAAGGGTTGGGAGGGGGGTTAATATTTTAATAAATCTCTGAGATATACTTTTACATAGTGTTGAAAAATCGGTTTGTTTAGATATTTCTTGGTCCTGAATGATAGAAAAAAGCGAAAAGACAAAAGTAAAGGCTCTCTAACAGCTAAAAAATAGCTTACTTGACTGAAAAAAAATACTCACGTCTTCAAATTGATCAACCACTTGACAGAAAGCTGGAGGCTTGACCATTACATGATAGGGAGCCATTGGCTGGTCTATGACTTGCTTGAAGGAGCCAACCCTTCTATCTCGCATGGAAGGCTCAGGACTTGACGGAGAGTGCACTGACACTTGATGGGGAGCTGATAGCTCAGATATTGCGTGAGAAGGAGCCAATGTTTGGCCTACGGCTTGTCTTGAAGGCCCAGGTAACGTCTGTTGGAGGGTGGAGGGGCCGACGTTAATTTCTTGTGCAGGAGGTGTGACTTGCGTAGCCAGGACAGGGGCTTGCATGGATGGCTGCACTTGGGCAGGCAGTGTGGAGCTGGGGGGGGGCTTCGGCCAGCGACCATATTGGACAACTGTCGCCTTCGCAGGGGCCGCATTATTGGCCCTCGCTTTCTTAGCAGGAGGGGGCACGCATTCTTCGCTATTTGCGTCAGACATAGGGTCCGCAAATTCTTCATAATTTGCCTTAAAAAGAAGAGAAGAAATTAGTATCAAAATAATTTCTCCCTTTTTAAAGAAGGAAAGTTATTAAACATAATTTTGTTTAGAAAAGTATCTTTTCAGTAAAGCAAAAAGTAAAAATTTCGCGAGAAATATATTAGGCCTAGAAATCAAACGTTTTTATTAGACAATCAGTAGTCTATATCCATAGGATAGAAATCATTGTTTCTATTTTTACCATTTAAATGCTCCAGTCTATATGCTTTAAATTAGATCGTTAACCCATCGACCTGTAGGCCTATATTTCGCAAACATAGGTTAAAAATGCCATTCAATTTACGCATAATATAAGCTTTATGCAACTCCTACAGACTTTTCTTTCTAGCCTTGCATATCAAAGTTAAAAAGCATAATTTTCACGCCCGGGAATATAAAAGAAACTTTATTGAAGGCTTGAAAAAATTATAAATTTACACATTAGTTTTCTTGTCAAAGGGTATACCTATCTACACAGCGAATCACCCTTACTTTTACTTACAACGAAGCTGTTAGAAGCGATGTATTGTCCCCCTTTCAAATAATATTATATTGTTAGATCTTAATCTGTTTCTCTCCTTCCATACAGGTTACGAAACTACAATTCTAATTATTGGTTAAAAGTGTTTTAATTTTGACGGAGAAACCTTTGGCTGCTGCGTTTGTAAACACATCGGAAGAGGGGACGACAAAGTAATTATAACCCTGCGGAAATGTACTGTCAAAACCAGAGCGGCATTTTCATTAAAGATTGACAAAAGTAAGTGAACGCTTTTAGCTGGAAATATAAAAGGAAAGAATTTAGCAAAATGCTATTTCTTTTTGCGGTGGTTAGGTTTTGAATATATTTACGTTTTGCATTCAGTATGGTTTGTTGGGGGGGGGGGGGGATTTAGCTGGAAATATAGAGGGAAGGAATTTATCGAAATGCTATTTCTTTTTGTGAGAATTTGGGGGGGGGGGGTTGAGCTGGAAATATAGAGGGGAGGAGTTTATTGAAATGGTATTTCTTTTGCGATGGGATTGTAAAACAATGGTGGGGGGATTTAGCTGGAAATATAGAGGGAAGGAGTTTATTGAAATGGTATTTCTTTTGCGAGAATTTGGGATTGTAAAACAATGGTGGGGGGATTTAGCTGGAAATATAGAGGGAAGGAATTTATCGAAATGCTATTTCTTTTGTGAGAATTTGGGGGGGGGGGGGGGGTTGAGCTGGAAATAGAGGGGAGGAGTTTATTGAAATGGTATTTCTTTTGCGATGGGATTGTAAAACAATGGTGGGGGGATTTAGCTGGAAATATAGAGGGAAGGAGTTTATTGAAATGATATTTCTTTTGCGAGAATTTGGGATTGTAAAACAATGGTGGGGGGATTTAGCTGGAAATATAGAGGGAAGGAATTTATCGAAATGCTATTTCTTTTTGTGAGAATTTGGGGGGGGGGATTTAGCTGGAAATATAGAGGGTAGGATGTCCATGGAAATGGTATTTCTTTTGCTAGAATATGATTGTAAAACAATGGTGGAGGGATTTAGCTAGAAATATAGAGGGAAGGAATTTATTGAAATGGTATTTCTTTTTGCAAGAACTTGGGATTGTAAAACAATGGTGGGGGGGGGGGGGTAGAGGAATATATTTACGTTTTAGCTGAATATATTGGAGGGTGTCCAAGAAAAATTTGTTTGAAAATAAAAATGCACTTACATTGCTAATTGCGGCTGCCAAGGCCTCAAGCTCATCAAATTTATCCATTGTTATATCAATTGTGTCACAATAGTTTCTGTTAATTGAATCGCATTGCATGCCCGTTATATACGAAATATCTAGGTCGAATTGTTATGGTAAACAAAGCCCTCTGATTGGCTGAGAAGGAAACACGTGATCTAACTGTTTCCCGGGAACTCGTAACATCTGGCTCGGAAACAAATTCTATTTCCGGATCATAGCATCTGCCTCAAACAGGAAGGAAGTGTCATTAACTTTGCTTCGAACGACAACAACATCTGGCTCGAATAACAACAACAGATACTATTTTCGGATCATAACATCTGGCTTGAACAAGAAGGAAGTGTCAAAGTTCCTGTTTTTCCATTCTCACTGACAAAATCCATAAAACCATCAAATAATCAACACACATAACCATCCATAAAACCATCCATAAATGTGACAAAATTCCTGTTTTTTCATTCTCACTGACAAAATCCATAAAACCATCAAATAATCAACACACATAACCATCCATGAAAACAGACATAAATGTGACAAACTTTCTGTTTTTTCATTCTCACTGACAAAGTCCATAAAACCATCCATAAATGTGACAAAATTCCTGTTTTTCAAATTCTCACTGACAAAGTCCATAAACCACGTGGTTCTATGCCCATATAAGGAGTCCCCCTCGGAGTATAAGATAGCTCTCTACTTATATTTACGAACAGTTTCTACAAGATTGTAGTCGTTCTTAAGCAAGATTATTTGAAAAAAACTACGTTTTCTAAAGAGTTAAAGAGGCTGAGTTACAAGGTCGAACCTTAAAACGTACAGGGATTAGGAGGCACAGTTGGGGGGTTACCGCCCCCCAACTGTACCCCCCGCTTTCGCAGCCTTTAAATATAAAAAAATTTCTTTAAACTGAAAGTAAGGAGCGACATTAAAACTTAAAACGAACAGAAATTATTCCGTATATGAAAGAGGTTGTGCCCTCCTCAACGCCTCGCTCTTTACGCTAAAGTTTGACTTTCTCACAACTCTTTTTTTAAACAATAAAAATTTAGCGTAAAGAGCGAGGCGTTGAGGAGGGCACAACCTCTTTCATATACGGAATAATTTCTGTTCGTTTTAAGTTTTAATGTCGCTCCTTACTTTCAGTTTAAAGAATTTTTTTTATATTTAAAGGCTGCGAAAGCGGGGGGGTTGGGGGGCGGTAGCCCCCCAACTGTGCCTCCTAATCCCTGTACGTTTTAAGGTTCGACCTTGTAACTCAGCCTCTTTAACTCTTTAGAAAACGTAATTTTTTTCAAATAATTTCTGCACGTTTTTGTACAGTTTATTACTTATTATTGCTTGACTAACTGTTAGCTGATCGTGTCAGGAGTTAAAGTTGGGGGCTGCCGCCCCCCAAACCCCCCGCTCTTGAACATTCTTGTGTTAAGGCTTTTAATTCCTGAATACTCAAATCACGTCGTACAGGGTGCCTCCTAATCCCTGTACGTTTTAAGGGTCGACCTTGTAACTCAGCCTCTTTAACTCTTTAGAAAACGTAATTTTTTTTAAATAATTTAAAAAAAAACTGAGTTTCTTTTCAAAGTCTAAATTCAGTATATAAAAATTTGCTCTGATGGTGAATCGAACCCGAGTTTTCCGCCTGAAAGTCTGAAGTATCAACCGCTGGACTATACAGATACAATGGTAATTGTTTTTTAGTATATGGAAGCTATTTTCGACGCAAGCAAATTCCCAAAAAACTTGATATTTGGTTTTTGGAAAACAGGGAAGGAGTGATCAGATTGAGCTGAAATTTCGAGGATAAGCTCCCAGGCCCCAGGAAAGCTTATCTTCTAAATTTCAGCCCGATCAGACAACGTTAAAGGGGGGTTGTGGTGGGAAAAATTAACATGGGCTAATATAGGAAAACGAGGTTTTCGTAAATGTAAATTCGGGGGATAATTTTTTCGGTCTGAAAATATCAAAAGGCCCTAACAGGTCGAATTCTGCTTCGAATGAGTCCTCATTCAACCGGATCCGTTGCCAACTGTGGCCTGTAGGCGTGGCTAAGAAAAAAAAAAGAGATGATGAATTTTAAGTGGCTATATTTGGTTTTTTGAAAACAGGGAAGGAGTGATCGGATTGAGCTGAAATTTCGAGGATAAGCTCCCGGGCTCTAGGAAAGCTTATCTTCTAAATTTCAGCCCAATCGGACAACGTTAAAGGGGGGCTGTGGTGGGAGGGTCCAAACTTCCGGCCCAGTTTACCCCATGAAGATAAAGTCGGAGGAGGATGAAATTTTGCAAGTTTCTTAGTTTGAGCTGTGTGCCTCCTTGATGTAACTTTTCTAAGGATTAGAGACTGAATGAAGGGAATAGGAAGAATCTCCTGATTCGGCGTTATTCTTATTTAATTTACCAACGTTTTTTAAAGCATTGCAAATATTTGTAAACAGCACACAACTTCCTGAAAGAATGAAGGTAAAAATCATCGGGTTAAGAAGAATCTCTAGCTTTAAATTTATTATTATTATTATGTCAGCTAGAGTTTTCTAAAATGTTCCTATAATTTCGAAGTGAAAACCCAACTTTTTGATAGTATCGAAACCTCTATATGAAGGATGGAAGAATATCCTAATGTGGCTTAATATAGTTTACCGACTTTTACATTTAATATATAGTCTACCAATGTTTTTAAATACTGTAATCATTTTAAAAAATATATAACTTTTCAAAGGAATGTGGGAAGGCTTTGCTCCTTTAGTTTTATTATTATTAGGTGTGCTAAAGTTTTCTAAAACGTTGCAATCATTTCCAAACGAAACAATACTTTCCGAAACTATCGAGATATCATCCTGAAGGTATGAAGAATCTCCTGATTTGACTTTACGAGCGTAACAAACGTTTACAAGATTCTTTCATAGTTTACCAATATTTTAGAGGCCCTCTAATTATTTAAAAAATATATAACTTTCGGAAAGAATATAAGAATACTCTGCTTCTTTCTTATTATTATTATTATTAAGGGTGCTAATAATCTATAAATGTTGTAGTAATTTTCAAGCGAACCTTTTCTTTTCAAAAGAATGGTTATCATTATAGAGATAAAAAGATCTTCTGTTTCAATTTCTTTCTTATTAGGTTTTTTGATGATATCTAAAACATGTAAATTCTCATGAAGCAAAGCATAATTTTTCAGAGAGTTTTTCAATCATTGCAACCATTTGCAATGTTAACCAGACTAAACTGGGAATAAATTTCCAGAAGAATTGAGATAGTATTTTTGAGATAGAACAACTCTTGTACTTTACTTTTAACCTTTTCAGATTTACTAATGTTTTCTCAAACATGGAATCCAATTGTAAGTAGAGTTTCACTTTTTAAAGAATTAACTACAAAAAACGAGTTTTTTTTTAACTGAATGTAAAGAACGACATTAAAACTTAAAACGAACAGAAATTATTCCGTATATGAAAGGGGCTGTCCCTTCCTCAACGCCTCGCTCTTTACGCTAAAGTTTTTTATTGTTTTAAAAAATAAAGTCGAGAGAAAGATTCAAGCTTTACTGTAAAGAGCGAGGTGTTGAGGAGGGGACTGCCCCTTTCATATACGGAATAATTTCTTTTCGTTTTAAGTTTTAATGTCGCTCCTTACATTCAGTTAAAAAAAACTTGCGTTTTTTAGTTAAGTTCTGAACGTTTTTGAATTAATGCAGCTTTGATTTTGGCTCACCGTACATGAATAATTAAAACGAAATTGGCATATTAATTTTCCTTTTTTTGGCTAATTGGCTTTCTCAAAATAATTGGCTTTCGCTAAAGTTCGAATTTTGTGCGAATCACAAACCCCTGAATCACAAAGGCCGGTTAATTAGAATAGATAGCTCTTTTGAAAGTACTAAAACAAACTTTAGCGCAAAGAGCGAAGTATTGACTAGGGGTCGAACCCTCTCATATACATAATAATTTCTGTTCGTTTTAAGTTTTAATGTTGCTCCTTACTTTCAGTTGAAAAAACTTGCTTTTTATTTAATTTGTGATCGTTTTTTAAATAATGCTGGGAAAGCTGGCGCCCCCTTCATGGAAATGTCCCTTCCCCCAAGGAAATATCCTCCTTGGAAAGATCCTCCTCAGTAATTCCTACTCCGAACCCGACCCCCACTAGAAAAAAAATTCCTCCTGAAAACGCCTGTATACTTCCCAATAACCAATACTATATGTAGACAATGGGGAAAGTTTTTATAACTTGCAGCCCTTCCCCCGGGAACGGTGGGGGAATAAGTCATCCTCAAAGACATATTAATTAGATTTTTGACTATGCTGAACAAAATAGGTATCTCAAAATTTTGATTGGGTGACTTCGGGAAAAAAATGAGCAGGGGAGGCGGCCAAGTTGCCCTCCAATTTTTTTAGTCACTTAAAAAGGGCACTAGAACTTTTAATTTCCGTTCAAATGAGCCCTTTCTCGATATTCTAGGACTACTGGATCGATACGATCACCCCTGGAAAAAAAAATAAAAAAAAACAAACACGCATCCGTGATCTTTCTTCTGGCAAAAATACAAAATGCCACATTTTCACAGATAGGAGCTTGAAACCTCTATAGTATGGTTCTCTGATACGCTGAATCTGATGGTTTGATTTTCATTAAAGTTCTATGAATGTTTGGGGGTTGTTTTCCCCTTTTTTTGAAAATAAGGCAAATTTTCTCAGGCGCGTAGCTTTTTATGAGTAAGACTAAACTTGATGATACTTACATATAAACTTATATATACTTATATCAGCATAAAATTTGATTCTTCTGATGTATCTATTGGTATCAAAATTCCGTTTTTAGAGTTTCGGTTACTATTGAGCCGGGTCGCTCCTTACTTACAGTTCATTACCACGAACTGTTTGATAAAAAGAACTATGGGAAACGAAAGACCCCCGTACTTCGTTTTAGCTATCTATAAATTTAATACAGTTTCCAAGAATTATTCTAATCATTTTATGTGAAGTACAACTTTTCGAAGAATGGAGATAGGATTGTGTTGAATGGACAAATACCCTGTTTTAGCTTTATTTCTAATAGGTTGTTTTTACATTTTCTAAAATATTACAATTGTTTCCAACCGAAGCGTAGCTTTTTAAAAGAATCAAGATAGAGTTATGGAGATAGGAAGAATTCCTTACTTTGGCTTTATTTTATGAATTTCTTGGCGTTTCTATAACAATAAAATCATTGCTCACTAAAGTATTACTTTTCGAAAGAATAGGGATAGTACTATGACGTTGAAACGATTCTCATGCTTTAACTTTGTTCTGTGTGAGGCAGTCATCCGTTTATCAAAGTTTATCTGCTGATGACGGCCACAGTACATGTGACCGAAATATCCAGAAAATTTTTACTTATTTTTTTTTTTTACTGTCAAGTAAAAAGACTTGTCCCTATTGAACTGTTATTTTTATGTCATGGAAATACAGTCGAGTCTCTGAAAATACCTATGTGTTACTATTCACCGTAAATTTTCATCCAATATTCAAACGGAATAGAAAGATTCATTCCACTAGAGCTTTTGAACCCTCAAAAAAGCTTAGTACTTCCAACTGGAACCTAGGAATGGGATGAAGGAGGACACAAATTCTTAGTGACCTGTTTCAGAGATTTGATAAGGGCATATAATGATTTATTTATTTCATTATATTAATAACACAATTTGTTTTTGATATTAGGGCTTGTTTTGTTAGGTATACTTAACAATAAGATTCACACTTAAGAAATCGCAGCCAGGGTTCTTGACAAACTTTGCAAAACATTTTACTATAGGAGTTGGACATTCAAACAGAATATTCGGGACTCCTATTTAGATTATCTTTTTTTAACTAAAAATTCTGTAAAGGCTCTGCCACGCAATAACAGACTATTGTTATTTTTTTTAAAATAATTTTTTTGTATATTGAAATATTCGCGTAAGTTTTGAGGTATGGCTGAAATATTCGCGTAAGTTTGAGGTAGGAATTCTTTGCTACCCTAAACAGAATTTTAATCCTACTCCAAGAGAACTTTACAGAGTGCCAAATTACATTGGCAAATGTACAACCTAAAAATTTGAAGTCAACTTTTAGGGTTCAAGTAAAAAGGTGACTAACACCTTTTTTTGTTTTTGCGGTTTGTCTACGTTTCTTGCTGTTTTGTGCTGGGGTCAGCGGAAGATTCAGCCAAGATATTTCCCTTCTTTTTTTCACTCGCAGCAAATCACCTCATTTTCCTGTGACTGTCATGACTGTCATTTTCCTTTGACTGTCATTTTCATTTGACAGTCAAGATTCCATAAGCCCCTCAAAGTCATCGTTTAAAATTACCATAGTCATCGCCGACAAGCTATTTAAACTTTAAAAATAAGGAAATATGTATATGGAGATTCACTTTTTCATGAAACGTGAGAGGCTTTTGCGATTTTATCAATTCATTTTCAAAATTTATTAATCTATTATCCAGAGATTCCATTTTATTACTACTATGTTGACTTTTCATTAATGTAATATAAAATTTTGCCATCTCAAATACTATGTAGATATACATAGTATTGTAGAATACTATGTAGAATACTATAGAATACTATGTAGATATACATAGATATACATAGTGAAATACTATGTAGGCAGTACTATGTACTGCCTACCTCGTTGACAAAGTTTGCTCCGTAAGACTACATAATCTAACATAAAGTCTTAAGCTATGCTAAAGTGAAAGGTCATATGGCGTATTGTGACAGCATCATAACAAAAAGGATGAAAAAATTATATAAGTTACTTAGTATACACTTTAATGACAAAAATTTGATTTTATAAATACTGAAGTATGATTGCGTAAACCAGAGTAATAAATTAGTTCGGCCAAAATAAGAATTAGATCTTATTTGCGGATAGTTTTTAAATTTAGGTAATTTTATAAAATAGCCGTCATAAATTTTCAGAGAAAAGACAAGAATGGTGGATAAAAAAAATGGTTGCCTTTAAAGTCTGTTAGGATTTTTTATCTAATAGAAAAAAAAAGTCAGAAAACAAATCAGATAATTATAGTATTATCCAAAGACTACTAAAATATTTTAACTACTTCAAAAGTTAGAACATAGTTCCTGAATGCACTGAAAACATCTGAGTTTTAGTTATGTTCTAAAGTCAATATTTTCATTTTTACATTACTGAAATTAAATAAAAAAAACTATTTTTTTAGCTGAAAGTAAGGAGAGACATAAAACTTAAAACGAACAGAAATTTATTCGTTTATGAAAGGGGCTGTCCCCTCCTCAACGCCTCGCTCTTTACGCTAAAGTTTTTTTCTGTTTTAAAAAATAAAGCTGCGAGACAGAGTCAAACTTTCGCGGAAAGAGCGAGATGTTGAGGAGGGGACAGCCCCTTTCATTTTAAATTTCTGATCGTTTCATTTAATTTCTGATCGTTTTTTTTAATAATGCTGGGAAATCCGGCGCCCCCTTCATAGTAATGTCCCTTCGCCCATGAAAACTTCTTCCATGGAAAGATCCTCCCACATCGCCCCCAACAACCCCCCCCCCCCACCTACCAGAAAAAATACCCCCTGAAAATTTCTGTATACTTCCCAATAACCAATACTATATGTAAACATTGGGCAAAGTTCATAACTTGCAGACCTTCCCCCGGGGACTGTGGGGGATTAAGTCATCCTCAAAGACATAGTTATTATATTTTTCGACCATGCTGAACAAAATGGCCATCTCAAAATTTTTATCAGATGACTTTGGGAAAAAAATGAGCGTGGGAGGGTTCCGGAAAAGTAAGTTTAGCTAGTAATATTGAGCCCAATTTACAAATAATTTAAACAAGTATCTTAAAATTTCCAAATCCGACACGGTAAAACCAAGCGTAGAACGACGAAAAAATGATTGTGAACAATAGTTTGGTGAAACTATGTCAAGCATGGTAGAAGTTTTTGAAGTGTGGCAAAACTGTGCCAGGAGCGACGAAACTGTAACAAGCATGGCGGAACAGTTACAAGAGGAGCAAAGTAAGTTTAGCTAGTAATATTTAGCCCAAATTACAAATAATTTAAATAAAGATCTTAAAATTTCCAAATCAGACCCGGTAAACCAAGCGCAAAACGACGAAAAAAGATTGTGAACAATCGTGTGGTGAAACTATGCCAAGAATGGTAGAAGTATTCGAAGCGTGGCAAAACTGTGCCAAAAGTGATGAAACTGTAACAAGCGTGGCGGAACAGTTACAAGAATGGCAGGACTATCCTATATACATGGTGTTCTAAGATTTACACCTGGTGGAGAGAATTGGGTACCCCCTCACATGAAAAAATAGTTTAGTTAAGAAAAATTTTATTACAAACGCATAACTATTGTGAGAATTTGGTAAACGAAATTCGCTTATAATTAGGCCATTGTAACACAAAGATGAAAGCAGAGGTAAAGAAATAAACAGAGCTGGTGTTTTCATTTAGGATACTATTCCTACACCCTTTATTATTTTGATAGGTAAAACTAGATGGCATTGCTTGTTTGTTTTTTCTGAAAGAAACTTTCATTTCCTCTTCTTGGTATCATGTGCTATTTTTATTCGTCTCGAAATACTTCCCTATGCTCTTTGTGGTGAATATTAAAGTTCAGACACGTTTATTAGGTATCTGGGCCAATCTTTGACTCGATACAGCTACTACTACTACTAACAACTCACCGCAGCACCAAGCCACCTGAGGCCAACACAGCTACGCAAGCTCCTCCTCCATCCCAATCTATTCAAACCTCCCTTTTTACACCCTCCCACGAAGTTCCCATTTCATTTAAATCTTCCTTTTTGACGTCCTCCCATCCCAGACGAGGACGACCTGCTTTCCGTTTTGCCCTAGACGGCAGTCTGCCAAAAAGAACAATCTCCGGCAATCTGTCATCCTTCATCCGCAAAATGGGCCCTAGCCACCTCAAACTTTCTTTCATCATAGCCCTAGAGAGCGGTATTGAACCACATTTTTCGTACAGCCTATTGTTAGAAACACGGTCAGTCAGCCGGGTACCCAGAAGAATCCTTAAGCAATGTCTCGGGAAAACATCTCACAAATCTTCATCCGCTTTTTGAAGCGCCCATGCTTCAGAGCCATATTTGACAACTGTCATCACTCTAGCTTCTAATATTCTAATCTTGGTTTGCAGACTTATCTTCCTATTCTTCCAAACTTTTTTTAACTGTGAAAAAACACCCTGAGCCTTGGCTATTCTACTTTTAACATATTCACTGCTCGCACTATCTATTTTTACTCGATACATGTTCGATATTCGTAAATCCTATTTACCTCGAATAGACAGCAGCCAAAAATTCTGGAATATAGGTATTGCCGGGAATGTCAAAGATGCATATCCTAGAAACAAAAAGAAGACATATATTGCTGTACTTTGAATACACAAGGAGGGGGGGGGGCGGGGCGCTAGATCTATGATCTATTGTCTGTCCCAATCTTAGTTTTCAATCACAAAATATTTCAAATATAATATTTCAAAATTTTAAATAAAATAATTAAAACATGAAAACT
>CM051262.1:65749798-65759798 GCA_027921565.1 Artemia sinica
GGTTTATAAGTGGATTAGTTTAACCATGGAGTATGGGAGTGAGGTTCTACGTGTTTCTTCAGTTCTTCTCTTGCCGTGTCTGAGTGAAGTCCTTGTCTACTACTCGTTTAACTGCATCTATCTTAAACTACTGTACATAAACTTAGTACAATAAAACACATAGTTTATAGTGAAAGAAACTCTTCTGCCTCCTCCACGAGAACCCATAACTCTGAATGATTTGGCTACGCTTACCAAGACGCTAATCAAAGTAAACCCTATATCAGCAGAAAGCAAGGTTTACATCGTAATCAAACTATGAGTAAAAAGCGACAACAAACTTTGGATTTTTTTTTTCGGTGAAAATGCGAAAGAAAAATGAAGAAACTTTAGTGCAAAAAACTGGCAATAGTGTCAGTGCCCAAAGTGTCGGGTTAGTTGAAATAAATTCCCCCACCTGTGACAGAATTTTGGAAACAAGCGAAACAATAAATGGCTCAGGTCAACATGGAAGTTCAGTCTGCATCGCTGAACCGCTTGCGGGTTCCACTAGCAGTCAAGAAACTCTCTCAGATATCTCTAGGACGCGTCACGACAAACCAGCTCAACCTATTCTAGAGAGATATCCGGCTTCCCCTTCTAACGGAAGGAAATTCAGTGCACATTACTATAAGACTTATGAATGGATTGAATATTCAAAAAACTTGAATTTCGTCCTTTGTTTTGCTTGCCTCCATTTTTCTATGGGGACTCTAAGGGCTGGAGAAACTGCTGGAAAAAGGGTTTTTATTGAGTCAGGATTTTGCAAGTGTAAAGACAATTCTGCTCTATTAAAGAAACATGATGGTTCTGAAAGACATAGGCATTGTATGTCAGCATGGACGGAATTTAAGATACTGAGTACTGATACTTCGAAATCTATAGCGAATGCCTTAAATCAATCGAGATCTCAAGAGGTTCAGGAAAATAGAGATCATTTGAAGCACATTTTTGCGCTATTTGCTTTCTTGGCCGCCAGGGTCTGCTTTGAGGAGTCATGACGAATCAGAAACATCTGCAAACTGGGGTAATTTGGTTGAATTGATGGAGGAAATGTCTAAAGACGACGAAAAGCTGAAGGCCAAGTTACAGCGCCGATATGGTCACTATTGCAGTCATCAGTACCAAAACGACGCAGTTACACTGATAGGAAATGCCTTGCGCCAAGATATTATTTCAGAAGTAAAATCAGCTAATTGCTTTGCTATTCTTGTCGACGAGACAAAAGACGTCTCTAGAAAAGAACAATGAGCGATCCTACTCAGGTACATATCAAATGGAAAAGTAGTGGAGCGACCAATCGGCTGCTATCACTTGCAAAAATTAGACACCGATAGCTTATCCACATCGATTTGTGAAACTATAGAAAAGCTTGGTGTAGATTCGATGATGTGTATTGCCCAATGTTATGATGGCGCGTCCGTTATGAGTGGGGAATTTAATGGAGTTCAAGCAAAGTTTAGGGAGAAGGTGCCTCATGCGGTTTACGTACACTGCCACGCCCACAGATTAAACTTGGTTTTGACTGACTGCCTAAAAATATCAGCGAACTTTCTGAATTTTTTTCTGTGGTGCAAAGACTTTACGCATTTATATCATGCAGCAATACTCGTCACGAGCTATTTGTGAAATCCCAGCGTATTAGCGGGCAAAAAGTCTTGGAGCTTGAGAGGACCGTCCAGACTCGCTGGTTTTACGTAGTCCGCTCTATTTCGAAGGTGAAGGCCAGATTTTATTGTATTGATGCTGTGCTTGCCGTAGTCTCTGACAGTTCCAATGGCGAGGCAGCGTGTGAAGCAAAAGGACTAAATTAACTCTGCCTCTTTTGTTTCAACTTTGCACATAATGGAAAAAGTATTAGTCATTGTAAATTGTTTATCAGAGCAACTTTAATCCGGAAGTTTGTTGATTTATAAGGCACTTGCACTGATTTCTGGGACATATGAGACTCTCCAAAAGCTGAGAAATGATAACAAATAGAACAACTTAAGCAAAAACATATCTGAATTCTTGGCTTTAAACGATATCCAGGAATCGAAATCTCCACAATCTAAAACCTGTGCTCGAAGCAACAGAAGTCAAGCCATTTCCATTCGTGTCAAAGACTTTCTTTCAAACTCAACAACCGGTAAACGCAACACCAATCAGCCAGTTGAATCAGACTACGGTTAACTTCTGTACTTTGAGGTAATAGACCGTTTCACGAGTGAGATGGACCAACTTTTCATGCAAAATATGCCTCTGCTCGACACTTTATCTGCCTTCGACCCCGCAAGTTCTGATTTTCTTGAATTTCCGAAAGTGGAAATAGTTGTGTGTCCTTATCAAGGGATTCTCGGTGTCGATGACCATGCCATAGAATCCCTGCTTTCTCTTGCAAAGCTGCATCTGTCAAAAAGAGATATTCCAAAAATGGATCTTCTTCGAGCTATCGAAATCTAATCCGACCTCCCAGTTGCCTATTTTGCAGTGCTAAAACTGATGAAGCTAGTTGCTACTTTGCCTGTGACCACTGCCAGTAATGAACGATTCTTCTCGGCATTGGGGCGTGTGAAAGACTATCTACGATCGACAATGGGAAACGACAGACTCAGTGATCTCATGATAATGGCCGTTGAAAAAGAGGAGGTAAAGAAACTGGATTTGGATAGATTGGTCGAAGATTTTGCCAAGTAGCGACCTCGCCGCTACCCCCTGTTTTGTTTGCTCAATGTTCTTCTTCTTTTACATCTTAATTTAAAAAAAAAATCGAAAAAAATCCTTGCCCCCCGCTACATTTTCGTGAATTGACGCCACTATAAGTTATGCAAGCTGTCTATTGTTAACATAAGAGGCTTTATGGAAGGGGTGTTCGAATAAGCTTTAGAGGGGCTAATTTGATTTGAAATCGAACGTTCTATTGCTCTTTTTAATAGTAAAAGCGACAAAAAGGTAATAATCCAGCCTTCTCCTAACGCCCTTTTTCCCTAAATGTATCCGATCAAAATTTTGGAATACCCATTTTGTTGAAAACAAACCAAAATTCAAATAACTATAACTCAGGGGTCCCGTTTACAGTGATGACAGTGGTCAAATATGGCTTTGAAGCATGGACGCTCCGAAAAGCGGATGAAGATTTACTAGATGTTTTCCAGAGAAATTGCTTAAGGATTGTTCTGGGTACCCGGCTGACTGACCGTATTTCAAACAATAGGCTATACGAAAAATATGGTTCAATACCGCTTTCTAGGTCTATAATGAAAGAAAGGTTGAGGTGGCTAGGGCACGTTGTGCGGATGAAGGATGACAGATTGCCGAAGATTGTTCTTTTCGGCCAACCGTCCAGGGCTAAACGGAAAGCAGGTCGTCCACGTCTGGGGTGGGAGGACGTCATAAAAAAAATTTAAAGGAAATGGAACTTCGTGGGCAGGTGTAAAAAGGGAAGCTTTGAATAGATTGGGATAGAGAAGGAGCGTGCGTAGCTGTGTTGGCCTCAGGCGGCTTGGTGCTGCGGTGAGTTGTTAGTAGTAGTAGTATTAGTAGTAGTAGTAGTAGTAGTTCCCGTTTATGAGCGAAAAAAGACCAGAGGGTAACTAAGCCCCCACGCCCTCTTTCCTCCAAACATATATTATCGAAATCTAGAGATAGCCATATTGTTCAAAATAGTCCAAAGATCATAGAACAATTCTTCCAGTGCTGATACTACCACCCCCTCCCCCCCCCCTAGATCAGGAGCAAGGGTCGTAAGTTATGCCCGAGGGAACAATAACGTTTTAATGGATGGGGTGGTCTCTTAAACTTTGGAGGAGACTCATTTGATTGGAAACTGAAAGCTCTTGTTCCTTTTTGATGGTCAAAAGCGATCGAAGAGAAACTAGCTCCCCCCCTAACACTCTCTTTTCCCCAAACACATCTGATCAAATTTTGAGATAGACATTGTGTTCAAAATTTTCCAAAGGTCAAATAATTATGCCTCAGGGGTACAAAACCCTTCACAGACCCCAGTGCAAGGACTGAAGTTATGCAAGCTGTCCATTGTCAACATAAGAGGCTTTGTGGAAGTGGTGTTCGCATAAGTTTTGGAGGGGCTAATTCGATTTGAAATCGAATATTCTATTGCCCTTTTCAAGAGTAAAAGCGATAAAAAGGTAATAATCCAACCCCCCCCCCTAACGCTCTTTTTCCCCAAATGTATCCGATCAAAATTTTGAAATACCCATTTTGTTGAAGAAAAACCAAAATTGAAATAACTATAACTCAGGGGTTTACAAATCCTCCACAGGCCCGGACTAAGGGCTATAACATGGTGAAGGGCTATAACAAGGGCTATAACATTGGTAAAATATAAGATTTATGTGGAAGGTGTAGTTGCACTAACTTTCGAGGGGACTCATTCGACTGGTAACTTAAAGTTCTAGTTCCTTTTTTAAGAGTCAAAATTAATCAAAAGGCAACCAGCTTTCCTCCCACCCTTTTGACAAAGTTCATCCCATCAAAATTTTGAGGGAGCCATTTTGATCAACATAGTCCAAATTTCAAATAACTATGGTTCCAGCATTGAAATCCCCCCCCCCCAGTCACCGGGGAAACGGCTGAAAGTTATGCAAGCTTCTTTTTTTTACTTTGATACCTTGCTTACTTTTATATTTTGTTTACTTTGTTACTTTGATATTATTACTTTGTATAAGTTTTGATACTTTGACGAAACTTTGAAGTTGAAAAAAAAAAAATTAATTTTGATATAAGGAATGTCGAAAACTTGAAACTTTGACAATAAAGAAGGAACAGAAATTAATTAAAAAAAAACACATTCGGAAAAAAAAGTTTTTCAAAGAAAAGCAAAAGCCATATTTAACTTAAGATCAGCAGATATATAATTTAAATAAACAATCACAGCCAACATACATACAACATTTACTAATATGAATGAATAAATAAATTTAAAATGAGTAAAAACTTAATTAAATAATATGCTAGTCAAGCTCTAAAGAAACAAAATCACTACAAATAAGAGTTTGGCTACTACCCTCCCTCCCTAAATGTATAAGGCTAAAGCCCACTGCATCACTGGCACTGTACTGAAAACTATATGTGTCTTGAATGATCTTCGAAAGAGCTAATAAAATTAAAGTGATGATTTGATGTATAATGATATTAAATGATTTTATCCCGCAGTAATTTTTATTTTTATCTTCAATGTTGAAAAAAGTACAACAAAAAATATTTTTGATATAATTTGTTTTCAATAAAGCACTCATGCCACAGAAGCTGTTTTGAATTTGCATTATTATAGGTTTATACGTATGTGGGCTAATCTTAAATTTAATATGGCCTTCTCTTTTCTTTGAAAAACTTCTTTTTGGGAATGTTTTTTTATTTATAATAATAAACAATCATTATATAGAAATCAAACATTTTATGAACCTTTTGAAGGTTTCAAACAAAAAGCATTCAGAAAAATGTTCCATATAACATGACGCACAACTAATCGGCTAATAGAAAATAAAATTCGTTTTTTCAATGATTTTCAAAATGTACTGAAAACTAGAATTTTTTTCAATACAGTGAAATTTCATGCAAGTGAAAACAAGAGGCCCAAAACCGACTGGGCTTAATATAATTTGTTTATCAAATTAATCTAAGTTCTAAACGCATAATTGAAAAAGTCAGTGAGTTGAGCAAAACGAATTAGCAATATCAGGCTATGTAAAGCCGAATCTGTTTTGCGCCCCTCGTTTCCACTGATTTTAATATATTCTAGAAATTTTTTTCTTTGTCTTTTAGTCCATTTTGAAAACCGCTTTTTTTTTAATTTAATAAGTTGGACTGTTTACTCTTCTTATTTTATTATCAATACATTTCACTTATCCTCGTGTAAATATTTATGCACCTAGTACTCTAATAACTGCTACGCTCTCTCGGCTGTGAGGAGATCATTAGACTCACTTAAACTCAGGTCTTCCAACGCCTAGAAACACATAAGCCTGCAACAGTAGACTTCAAATTAAGCAGATCTTGTGCCAGGGACCAGAGCTTATTCAGGGTAATTTTAAGATCCGCTGTCTCTTTCTCTAGGCCATTTGTCATCCAAATTAAACACTTATCTAAGCCAAGTTTCAGCATAGTTCTTTATCTAGGCAGCACCATTGCGCTGCCTATGATTAAGAGAACAGTTTTTTTTCTGGCGCTTTTTTTTCAGTTTTGAAACATTCTAATGCAAAAGTTACTGTGGCATAAAAGCTAAGGGTAGATTAAAATCAATGTAATAGTGAAATCCTCTCACTTAGGATTAATATAATAAAAGTCTAGAATGAAATTGTATCGTAGCCTTTTAGCTGAAGTGAGCAATAGTATAGGCCACCGGGTTGACTGCAACTGACCTAAGAAATTTAGAGAATATATTACGTATATTAGTTCAACCAAAAGAAGAAAACATTTATAAAAAAGGAATTCGAACAATAACTGGGCTGGCCGAACTCATTTTAATTAGAAACTATTGTATCGTTGTGAAGAGGAGAGAAACAAGTGAAAGATAATCTTAAGTCCATAGCAGACGATGAAATTCAAAAATATTTTGAGGGGAATCCAAAATTTTTTGATTTGCCATTGAATAATACATTTTTCCTTTAATTTTTCTCTCAGTAAACTTAGAAAGTAACTTGGTGCTAAATTTATCGGTAGCGTGCTGCCACCAACTGCATTGGGTGCTCGCCGGTGCGCCGAAGCCTTTGCTGCGGTGGTGTGCTGAATCATTTTGGTGGCGCACCACCGGTTTTTGGCGCGACCTTGGGGACTACTCTACATAAAAGAACGAACATAATGGCTTTCACCCAAACGATCTTGTTGCAATTTTTTGAAATTGTTTGAGTCCTTGGACTGAGAGGCTATGCGGAAAATTCTATGGAACCCCACTGAAAATTGTAAAAATAATTAAAGACCTGTATGCTACACAAGCGTATGTAGTCCAGAATCAAGTTGGGTGCTCATCAAGGATGTTTGAACTACAGAGTTGCAAGCTCGCCGATGATGTCACTCCTGCTGCAAGAGTTGCCCTGCTAGTGAGAGTTGCCCTAATGGCCTGGACAATGATGTTGTCTTAGAAATTTCAAAAAGGGCTCATTCAATTTGACAATTTGAAATTCAGAGAGCTACTGCCCCATTGGCGCCCCAAAGTGACTGGAGAGCAAATAGCCCCCTTCCCCATGCAATCATTAACCCTAATAGACCCAATCAAAATTTTGAGCTAAATATATTGTTCAAAGTAGTTGAAAAGTTCGGAAATTATGTCTTTGAGGATGACAACCCCTCCCCCCTCACAGAGCCATCAGGGCAAGGATTGTAAGTTATGTCCTGGGGCATATAAGGCTCTTATAGAAAGGTTGTTGTATAAGCTGTGGATGGGGCTCATTGGACTGGTAATCAGAAGCTCTAGTCCCTTTTTAAGATTCAAAGTGATCGGAGGGTAGCTAACCCTTCACACGTTGTATTTTCCTGCAAAACATCCAATAGAAAGTTTTAGATAGCCGATTTGTTCAAAATAGTTCGAAGATCATATAACAAGGCTTTTGAGGTTGAAAAAACCTCCAGAACCTGGGTGCAGGGTGTTGAAAGTTATGCCCCAGGGGCATCTAAGGTCTGTATGGAGAGGATGGTTGTATAAACTTTAGAGAAGGCACTTTTTGTCAAAAATTTGAACTTCTAGTACCCTTTTAAGAGTCAAAGGCGATGGAGGGCAACTAGCCTCCTTCTTCCCCGACTACCTCTCTTTCCACCAAACGCACCTGATTGAAATTTTGAGAAAGCTGTTTTGTTCAGAATAGTCTAAAGAACACATAACAGTGCTTCCATGATTGACACTACCCCCAGAGCCCTGGGATGTTAGTTATGCCCTTGGGGGCATATACGATGTTTATGGAATGGGTGGTCGTATAAACTTCAGAAAAGAAAACAGTAATGGATACAGACTTTTGCAATTTTGTAGGTATAACAATCTAGTTATAACCAATGCGGTGTTTGGTCATAAAATGGCTCATAAGCTAACATGGTATTCACGTGATGGTAAGACAGCAAACCTTATTGATTATGTTATAGTAAACCGAAGACTGGCAGGATCAATACAAGATACTAGGGTATATAGGAGTGCTGTTATTGATGTTAAAAGTAAAGATCACCATCTAGTGGTGTCAAGGGTTAATTTAAAGCTGAAATATCGGAAGGATAATTACCTCCCGGGAAGTTATGATGTTAGTAGACTCCAGGATGAGAATTTGAGAGAAACTTTCCAGGAACAGTTGAATACTAAACTTGAGAGTTTAAAATTTGATAATGTGGAAGATGGTTGGAATAATTTTAGAAAAATAATTTGTGAAGTTGCTGAAGGTGTATTAGGGAAGAAAGCTAGAACTGCAGCTAAGAATATTAGTGAAAAGCTTTATGTTTAATAGAAAGGAGAAAGGACTTGTACAAGAATTATCTGAGTTTGAAAAATGAACGCATGAAATATTAGAAAGCATTGAAATATGAACTAAGGGGTGTGAAGTGGAGGCCATGGATAAAATTGCCGAGGACTTAGAAGATGCAGCTAGACGGCATAATAGTAAAATATTGTACTGGCACGTTAACAAATTGAGAGGTAGTAGTCAATCCGGACTTGTCCCAGTTAAAGATAGGAATGGGGTGGCAATTAGCGATAAGGAAAAAGCTAAAGCGAGATGGGCCGAACATTTTGAGAACTTGCTTAACCGAGATAGAGTTGCAGGAAAAAATATAGAGGAAAATGAAAAAGTTTGTGATACCTTGGATGTGAAGGAAGATTTGTTTTGTGAGGAGGAATTAGCAACAGTACTAAAAGGATTAAAGAATAATAAGGCTCCAGGTGCTGATAGGGTAGTAAATGAGTTTCTTAAATATGGTGGCTCTGAGGTTAGAAATAAGTTATTGAAGATTATGAATATGATTTTTGAAAAAGGGGAAGTACCTAACGATTTTAGGAAAACCTTAATTAAGCCACTTTATAAGAAAGGTGATAAAAGTGAGTGTGGTAATTATCGAGGCATTAGTCTGGTCTCTGTAGGTAGCAAATTGCTTAGTAATATGATACTTTTTAGACTGAGAGATGCCGTAGACAAAGTTTTAAGAGGAGAGCAGTGCGGTTTTAGAAAAGGTAGAGGATGTGTTGACCAAATTTTCACTCTTAGGTTAATAATTGAGAAGTGCCTAAGTTTTCAAACACCTTTGGTCCTCAGTTTTATAGATTATGATCAAGCGTTCGATTCTGTTGATAGAGGAGCTTTAGTAAAGGTTTTATCCTTGTATGGTATACCAGACAAGTACATTAAAGTGATTAGTGCTATGTACGAGAATAACACTGCTGCGGTTAAGGTAGAAAATGAGGTTAGCAGCTGGTTTTGTATTAAATCAGGAGTTAAGCAGGGTTGTGTTCTATCCCCCTTTATATGGATTATTTTGATGGACTTTGTTTTAAGGAGCACAGGAAAGGCAATGGGAGACCACGGAATCAAATGGGGAGGAAAAAGTCTCCTGGACTTGGATTATGCTGATGATTTAAGCATCCTAGATGAAAGTGTGAGCAAAATGAATGAAGTTTTAGAGGTTTTGCGAGTTCAGGGTGCTAGTATTGGTTTGAAAATTAATGTTAGGAAGACTAAGTCACTAAGGCTAGGAATAAGTGAAGATGAAAAGGTGACGTTGGGTAATGAAAAGATTGATCAGGTGGGCAGCTTCACTTACCTTGGTAGTATTATTAGTAAAGATGGTGGGAGCAGTGAAGATGTTAAAAATAGAATAGCCAAGGCTCAGGGTGTTTTTTCACAGTTAAAAAAAGTATGGAAGAATAGAAAGATAAGTCTGCAGACCAAGATTAGAATCTTAGAAGCTACAGTGATGACAGATGTCAAATATGGCTCTGAAGCATGGACGCTCCGAAAAGCGGATGAAGATTTGCTAGATGTTTTCCAGAGAAATTGCTTAAGGATTGTTCTGG
>CM051262.1:65762298-65767298 GCA_027921565.1 Artemia sinica
GGGGAGTGTTGAACTACGTCAAAACATGTTATGTTAATATGGGCTGTAAAAAGGGCGCAACTCAGGAATGACAGAGTATATTAATTTGAAACTTTCAGGAAATGATAAGGGAGTTGATCAATTGACCAAAAAGGGAATATTTGCAGGCTACTGAAGATACAACTACCACTGCTTCTACTGCTATTACAACTACTACTACTGCTACCACTGCAATCACTGAAACTATTGCTTCTGTAGTGAGTACTACTAAGGCTGGTAAATGTGCATACGGACTGCTAATACGTGCGTATCAGCAATATTTTTGGAACGGCTTATTTTATCAAGAGAAAACTTTAGGGGCATCATAAGTGGGATGTTCAGTTGACTAAAAGGCAAAATTTACCTGCTACTACTGCTACTAATACTACCACTACTACTATGCTACTAATACAAATAAGACTACCAGTATGAAGGTGAAAATTTGACAAAATATTAAGGGGAACTTAAACTAAATCAATACACATTATATGCATGCAGATTGTCAAAAGAACGTATTTCAAGAATTGATTTGGGTTATTAAGTTAGATCTTTCAAAGAGCACTTAAAGGGGAATATAAATTGACAAAAAAGTAATATATGTATGTCACCACTAACACTACTACTACTGCTACTTTTACTAACGCAATTACTACTATAAAACTATGCTACTTTAATTGCAAGACCTTTTAAGGCATAGAGCATCAAGGTAAAAAGGGCGTCGTCACAAGAGGGTCAAAAGCAAACATCAGCAATATTTTTGGAACGGCTTACCATTTCAACATAAACTTCCAGGGCATCATGTAAGGGATGTTCAACTGACCTAATGGCAAGATGAACATGCTATTACCGCTATTAATAATGCTGCTACTACTTATAATACTAATACTAATACAACACTGACACTGCAACTATTTCTCCTACTATCACCGTAACTACTATGATTCAAGTAACTATTAATACTAAGTCTATGAAGGTAAAATTTGAGAGAAAATATATAAAAAATTTGAACTAAAAGAAGACACTATGTGCATTTAGATTGTCAAAATAGTGTATCTGAAGAATTTATTTGTATATTAAGTTGGAAATTTCAGAGAACGCTTAAAGAGGAAGATCAATTTACCAAAAGGCAATTTGTACATGCTGCTACTAATATTACTACCACTGCTACAATTACTTCTTCTACTACTGAAATTACTATTGCTCCAACTACTACTTCTATCACAACTACTTGTAAGGCTATGAGAATTAAGATGAAAATTTCAAGAAGTATATGAATATCAAGTTATCAAAAAAACATATTGACAATGTCATAGAAATGGCTAATTGTATTAAGTTGAGTACTAATACTAAAATAAGGTAAGATTGGATTTAGATAAGATCATATTTATTGCTGGAAAACCGCTATAACAAGCCCAAGTGGGCCGAACTTGCACTTTAGCGTCAATAAAACAAAGAAAAACCAAAAACAAACAACAACGCAAAACTTATAAAAGGGTCAAGGTCAAATAAGTAAAAATGCCAAAAAAATGTCAAATGCCGAATCAATGCCAAATCAAAAAAATGTTAGAACAAATAAAAACTCGTGAAATTAAAAAGGGAATAACATAATTAAAACAATACAATTTGTTTATGCGACCAAAAATAGACTGTTCAAATTGCGACCTTAGTTGCGCTAAAGTGCAAATTCGGCCCATTTTGGCATGTGATAGCCGATTGTCAGTATTAATACTACTTAATATTTTAAGAGATTTTCTCTTTGAGATATATTTTTCTTCAATGCATTTTTTTCTTTTAAATTTCTTTTTCTTCAAGATTTTTTCTTAGAGATTTTTTTATCTTCAAGATTTTTTTCTTCAAGACATTTTGTTCGAGATATTTTATTCCTTCAACATCTTGGTATTATTTATTATGTGTACGTGGGTGTTGCGTAATTGTTAATTATTTACTTATGCAATTTGGACGCATGTGTTTTTGTTTCTTTCTTCAAGGCGTTTTTTTCCCTCAAGATATTTCATCAAGGCATTCCCCAAACTGTTTACGCAAGATATGTTTTGATTCAGGGAATCTTAATAATCCGTCATGAAAGATTCAAGTCCGCTGAAGGAATCGAATTTAAGACAAGAGATTTTCCCAATGGAATGGTGCCTTAGACACCTGAGCCAACAATCAATTGATGTTATCATGTTCCAGGAAATAAATCCTATGCATTGCGTTGTTTTCGAGTGCAAGCCACCTCATGTTACATCTTAGTTAATTGTTTACTATTACAAACCCCTAGCAAGCAATTCCAGGCAGTATGCGCTAGCAACTAGCAATGTTAATGATTAGTGATTGGTACGTATATTGAACTTTTATATAGGCTGTGATCGAGAGAAATAAAAGCATTTTCTTCCACTTTCCACGTAAGAAAATATACTCTAGAAAGTGACATTTCTCAGGTTTCAAATAATTCTGTTTCAAATAGTACATATATTGAACTTTTATATAGGCTGTAATCGAGAGAAATAAAAGCGGGTTGCTTCCACATTGCATTTAAGTAAATAATCTGTAGAGATGGAAGTTTCTCAGGTTTCAAATTATTCTCTTTTAAGTTCTACATATATTTAACTTGTATATAAGCTGTGATCGAAAGAAATAAAGCAGTTTGCTTCCACTCTGCATGCAAGAAATATACGGTCGAAAGGGACGTTTCTCAGGTTTCAAATAATTCTGTTTCAAGTGGTACCTATATTAAACTTTTATATAGACTGTGATCAAAACAAATAAGAGCTGTTTGCTTGAACTTTGCACATAGGAAAATATACTCTTGGAAGGGACATTTCTCATGTTTTGAATTATTCTGTTTTAATTGGTACGTATATTGAACTTTTATATAGGCTAAGATCAAATGGAATAAAAGCTGTTGGCTTCTACTTTGCACGTAACAAAATATACTCTAGAAAAGGACATTACTCAGGTTTCAAATAATTCTGTTTTAAGATCTGCATATATTGAACTTTTATACTGTGATTGACCTAATGACTGCAGATGGAGGATTGCCTGTATAAATGCTCAGAAATTCACTGTAAGTTTACCCACAACATCAAAAATATAGTGCTGCATGAATCAATAAATCTGGATCAGTTAAGGGGGGATGGTTTATTAGAGATAAATTGAAGGGGGCACAAGATATGTGACTTAATTTCATATTTAGTTCATTTTTATTGGTATTATTTTCTACCAATCCCCTGCCTGTGCCACTAAGTGGCTGCCCCATGACACCCTCTGGTACCTATTATTATTCCTAAAGTATTTTCATTCATTTCCCTAGAGAAAATAACTGTGCAAACCACATACACTAAAATAGACCGTTTAAACTAAAAGAAAAATTCCCAATAGCGTTTCTACTTATAACTCTAGGCGCTCTATGGCCGGATCTTGGCACCCTCTGCCGCCCACCATCAACACTTAAGTGCTTCAGACTTTTGAATATCCTGACAGATGTTTTTTATTTGAACAGCGGGACTTACCTTTTCCTTGTTAGATCGTGATATATCGTGGCCCTTCTCGGCCTGTACCACTCTGAGAATGACCCTTGGCACACTGTGGCACATATTATCAATCTTAAAACCTTTTCAGACAGGTTCTTGATAAAAACTATCATGCTTTAAATTCACTGCTTTTTTCGCAAGCCATCCTAAATTTAAAGATTGGGAGATGTTACTTCGGCTTCAAACAACAAGTTCCACTTCTACTGGCAAAAACTATTAAGAGCAGCTAACCCTTTCTCGCTGTCTTTCACTCCAGTACCTGTTGCAGGCACATATGGTGTCGTAAGCCTGGAAAGGGCAATCTAGAAAAACGCATAAAAACCACCAAATCCGAAAACAACATAAAACACAGACCTAGAAACTAAGTAACAATAACTGACTCCTTTTCTTCGTAATCCTGGAAAGGGCAATCCATCAATAACTATAAAAACACAAGAAAATCACCAAATCCGTAAACAACAACAACAAACACAGACTTAGAAACTGAGCAACAACAAATGACCCTCTTTTGTTGTAATCCTGGAAAGGAGAATCCACCAATAATTATAAAAACGCCAGAAAACCATCAAATCCAAAAACAACAACAACAAACATAGACCCAAAGACTGAGCAACAATAAATGACCCCCACTCATCGTAATCCTGGAAAGGACAATCCATCAGTAACTATAAAAAAGCAAGAAAACCACTAAATACAAAAAAAAACAAAAAAACACAGACCTAGAAAATGAGCAACAATAAATGAACCCCTCACATCGTAATCCTGGGAAGGACAGTCAATCAATAATTATAAAAACGCAAAAAACAACAAATCCGAAAAACATCAAAAACACAGACTTCGAAACTCAGCAACAATACATGACCTCCTTTAGTCGTCATCCTGGAAAGGGCAATCCACCAATAGCTCTAAAAGTACAAGAAAAACACCAAATCTGAAAGAAACAACAACAAACACAGACCTAGAAACTGAGAAACAATAAATGACTCCCCTTCGTTGTAATCCTTGAAAGAACAATCCGTCAATAACTATAGAAACGCAAGAAAACTATCAGATCCGAAAAAAACAACCACAACAACAAACCCAAACTTAGAAATCTAGCAGAAATAAATGACCCCCTTCATCGTAATCCTGGAAAGTACAATCCAAGAAGATTAGGACAAAGTTTTAAGCGATTATTTTCCATATTTTAACAGTTGTTTTATAATTTTTAATATTTTTTAGGGCTTGTGGATCGAGGTTTTGAGAATTTTAAAAGATTGTTTTCCATATTATAATATTTATTTTACTATCATTATCTTCCCAGATAAAGACCAGTCCATTGAAATTAAGACAAGTGCATCTAGGTTTCAGCGGTAGCTAGCAACCTAGTAAGAGACGATCATGGCCCTTAGTAAATACTACATTAGCTCACAGCTCTTAAAAATACCGTCAGATCCAAACAAGAAGTACACC
>CM051262.1:65772298-65787298 GCA_027921565.1 Artemia sinica
CTCCTACTGAAACCGGTATGAGAAGCTTCATTGTAATGTCTTGAAAGTCACTTTCTGCACAATCTCGATATTTAGGGAAGATGAACTTCCCATCCGACTTGCGCAGGTATTTTATTTTTGCTACTCTGCCACTTATTTATCAAATTTCACCAACATAGTACACAGCAGCTTTGCTTCTATCCCACGGGTTATCGCTCGGGAGCATTTCACTACATATGTGAATTCGCTCATACCGCTCCGTGAAAACTTTCAAGGGAACGTTCAACGTTTGATTGCCTAATTGCTTAGCAACAGAGTTGGAATGAACTTCTAGCAAAAGGATACAACATGAGGCTATTGCCATTTGAAATCATTAAAGCTGTCAACAGAACTTGGCATCGAGACCTACTAAAGTAACTCTTTGCCGATCACTTTGTCTACAATATTACTTTACATGTGGCTGTGCGAAAACATAGAAATCTAACCCAAGCCTCCCTATCTCTCAAGACGGATATTTTGAAAATTGAAAGATGGCTGATACATGGAAAGCCAGTTTCCATGCACCCGAAACAAAGGATCTGCTGATCTCCCGATCGAAAGAGTCACGCTCACACCCTAGATCATCTTCGTAAATAAAGTTATTAAAAAAAAAAGTTGATGAGTTTTATCTCCTAGGAATCAACTTCTCCACTGATCAGAGGCAACGCTATAGCGTTGCCTATAGTAAAGGCCATACGGCTCCAATGTTATATTATTTTTTTTTCCAGAGGCACTTTATATGGAAGGAGTCGTCGTAGAAACTTCAAAGAAGGCTCATTCGACTGGAAATCGAGAGTTCCAGTGCCTTTTTAAGGTTCAGAAATGATTGGAATGCAACTAACAACCCTTTCACGCCCACCAGTTCCCCAAACACATTCAATCAAAATTTTGAGATAGCCATGTTGTTCAGCGTAGTTGATTTTCATATAGAAATTATGTTTTTCAGGAGGACACTCCCCCACAGCCCTCAGGGCAAGGCTTGTAAGTTATGCCCTGGGGGCATATCAGGTTTTTGTAAAAAGCTTTGTCGTAGAAACTTCAAAAAGTACTCATTCGATTGGAAATTCAAAGGGCTAGTGCCCTTTTTAATAGTCGAAAGTGATTGGAGGGCAACTAGCCCCCCTCTCAAGCCCACCTTTTCCCCAAACACATCCAATAAAAGTTTTGAGATAGCCATTTTGATCAACGTAGTTGAAAATTCAGGAAATTAGGTCTTTGAGGATAACCCCCCCCTCCGCAGCCCTCAGGGCAAGGGTTGTAAGTTATGCCCCCAGGGCATTGTCCTTTCCCCCGTCTTTATGAGACTGTAGCAAAACGTGGCAGAACTCAGAAGAAAACGCATTCCTAATTATTCCGTGGCAGAAATGTATGCAAGAACTGTATCCCTCAAATTAGAAGAAATGTAGCGTTGTCGTAGAAACTTCAGCAAGGGCTCATTCCATTGGATATTTAAATGGCTAGTTCCCTTTTTAATAGTCGAAAGTGATTCCCCTTTTAATAACTAACACCCCTTCCAAACCCACCATTTCCCCAAACACATCCCCAATAGTCGAAAGTGATTTGAGGGTAACTAACCACCCTCTCAAGCGCACCATTCCCCCAAACACATCCAATCAAAATTTGATATAGCCATTTTGTTCAACGTAGTTTAAAGTTCTGGAAATTATATGTTTGAGCAGGACAATCTCCCCACAGTCTTTAGGGCAAGGGTTATAAGTTATGCCCTGGGGGTATATGTAGTTCTTATGGAAGGAATGCTTGTATAAACTTCAGAGAGGGCTCATTTGATTGGAAATTGAAGGTTCTAGTACACATTTTAAGCGTCAAAACAGTATCGGAGGGTGACCAGCTCTCCCCCCCAACCCTTTTTGCCCAAACGCATCCTATAAAAATTTTGACATAGCTGTTTTGTTAAAATAGTTCAAAGATCATATAAAAAAAATCCGGTGTTGACATTATCCCCAAGGGCCCGGGGGCAGGCGTTGTAAATTATGCCCTGGGGGCACCTATGGGTCTTACGGATGGGATGCTCGTATTAATTTCATAGGAGGCTTATTTTATTGGAAATTGAAAGTTATAGATCACTTTTTAAGAGTCAAAAGAGATTTGAGGGCACCTACGCCTCCACGCCCTTTTTTCCTTAAAACCATCCGATATAACCTTTGAGATAGCCATTTTGTTAAAAATAGTTCAAACATCCGATAATAAAACTCCGAGGTTGACACAAACCCATTTTTTCACTTTGATATTGTCACTTTGATGCCAGTTTTGATACTTTGATGAATGTTTGATTTTTTTTTTTTTAAGTTTGATTTTGAAATAATGAATTTTTTAAAACTTGAAACTTTTTGCAATCAAAAACGAACAAAAATTAATTACTAAAAAAATTCCGAAAAATAAGTTTTTCAAAGAAAAGTAAAGGCCATTTTAAACTTAAGCTCAGAAGATACAAATGCCTGTTAAAATTCAAGCTCAAAACGACCAGAAATTACTGTTAAAGGATAAATGAAACCCAAAACGAACGTAAATTAAATAAACAATCAGAGCAAAAAACATACAACAAGTAATAATATAAATGAATAAATAGATCTTAAGGCGAGTAATGCTGAGATTGAATGTGAAAATCAAGCTTAAAACGAAAGAGAAATTTCCTATTGAAGTATAAATGAAACTTAAAACGAACAGAAATTAAATTAACAATCAATGCAAATAAACATACATAGACATTAATGTAAATTAATAAATAAATCTTAAAACGGGTGAAACTTAAATTGAATATGCGAATCAAGCCTGAAACGAACAAAAATCATTACAAACAAGAAATTGGGTATCACCTCATTTTCTCACTGTAAAAGTCTAAAACCTACTGCATCATTGGCGCTTTACTGAAAACAATATACGTCTTGAACAGTCTTGGAAGGTATAAACAACATCAAATTGAATATTTGATGTATAATGATATTAATTGTTGAAAAATCCATCAGTTCAAGAAGTTTATTTCTCTGTAATTTTATATTGATTTTCAATGCTGTAAGAACTGGAAAAGAAAATATTTGTAAAATAATTCGTTTTCAGTTAATCTCCAATGACGCAGTAGGCTTTGGTTTTTATTTACAGTTAAGGGAGGAGGCAGTATCCAAACACTTGTTTGTAGTGAAACTATATTCGTCTTGAACAACTTTAAAAAGAGCTAATAAATTATACTGAATATTTGATGTATAATGATATTAATTGCTAAAAGCTTATCAGTTTAAAATGTTACTATAATTTTAATGTTTATTTTCAATATTAAGTACAAAAGGAAATATTTGTCATAAAATTGGTTTTCAGTAAAGCACCAATGACGCATTAGGTTTTAGACTTTTACAGTGATAGAAGGAGGTGATACCCATTATCTTGTTTGTAGTGATATTTGTTCGTTTCAAGTTTGATTTGCATATTCAATTTAAGTTTCACTCGTTTTAAGATTTGTTTATCAATTTAGATTAATATCTATTGTATGTTTGTTTGCATTGATTGTTTATTTAATTTTTGTTCGTTTTAAGTTTCATTTATACTTCAATAGGAAATTTTGTCTTTTCGTTTTAAGCTTGATTTTTATATTCAATCTCAGCATTGCTCACTTTAAGATCTATTTATTCATTTACATTATTACTTGTTGTATGTTTTTCGCTATGATTATTTATTGAATTTCTGTTCGTTTTGGGTATCATTTATTCTTTAATAGTCATTTCTGGTCGTTTTGAGTTTGAATTTTAACAGGTATTTGTATCAGCTGAGCTTAAGTTTAAAATGGCCTTTACTTTTCTTAGAAAAACTTTTTTTTTGGAAATTTTTTTTTAATTAATTGGTCTTGAAAAACCAACCTTGATAGGGTGAGAATTTTCTGTGCAAGAAAGAGCTGTATGCTTTTGCAGCTGTATGTGCTTCAGCATCGTGTTAAGTAATTCAATAAGGATGTAAAGAAATAGAGGAATAGACCCACTAGAAGATCAAAAAATATTACCAACAATTTAATCTTCATTTCTACATTTAATATCGATGAAGAGTGATTCAAAAGCTATTTCGGCGTTTCTACATAAATCTTATCTAGATTTCTTCTAAACGGAAATGGGAGGTCGAAGAAAATGTGTTAGAGCCTCTAGATGATTTGTCGTAAATTATGTGTGCAAATAGTCCGTATTTTGGGTAATAATTTTTGCTTGATTTTTTATTTCGTCATTGTATATGCTTGTTTTTGTTTGAATTTTTATTTCATTTTATTTTCTGCTCATTTTTAGGTTTGACAAACTAAGTTCAAGCTAATTTTTGTTCTTAAAGTTTTAAATTTATTCTCCTTTTTTGCTCTAGTTCTGTTAAACTTTGGTTCCCATTAAATCTAATTATGAGTTAGAGACTTGAGTTTTTTTTTTCACTCAAACAGAACCTCTTCTTATACGTATGACATTATGTTGAAGGATGCTAAAATAAAAGTTCAATGTAGGGATAAAATCCTTTTTAAAAGACAGTGTATAATAAATTTCACAAAAAATACCAGATATTTTGGTCACATATACAGTGACCTACTGATGACGGTCACTGTATATGTGACCGAAATATCTGGTATTTTTTGTGAAATTTATTATACACTGTCTATTAAAAAGGATTTTATCTCTATTTTGAATTTTTATTCTATCGTCATGGAAAGGCAGTGTGGTCTCCGAAATTATCTACGTTGAAGGATGCATATCCATGAATATTAGGAATTTCCCGTTAACATCAATCAGCTTCAAATATTTTACTCTAGTCTTTGATCTTCGCTAATAGAAATTTTCTTTTCCTTTGACTAAAAAAAAAAAACTTATTATTTAGGGTCTTGACATATTTTTCGTTCAAAGGACTTTTTTCTGAAATGTACAGTTTAATTTTGAAGAATGATCATAATATTTTTTAGCTATAATTTGTGTGCGTTAAAAATGATTAGATTTTACATGCATAGAAAAAAATTAGTTGAACATTTTCTATTTACTAGAATAATTATACACTTAAGATTCTTGTAGTTTGGTCACTATAATAGTGTTAGGATTTCACAATCATATTCAACTTGTTTGCCTTGCCTTAGTAAAAAGCATTACGTCTCTGATGTAAGCAATTAGTGTATTATTAAACTTTTTTTCTTAGGGTTATTTTACAGAATGGAAGGCTTTAGTAAGTTAGCTCAGAATCAAATTCTGAGTTCTATTACATTTTTAGGACCAACTTTGATTAAACGGCAACCTGATATCCCTACCTCTATGCATTTCCTGGTACCCTTACAGCCCCTGATATTATCAGATCAGATTTAAAATACATTTTATCTAATTTAAGTGGCTGAAGGTTTCAAAATTGCATCTCCGGAACAAATGGGGTGAGTTTAGCCTTTGGGGTATAAAGAATAGTGCATATCCCATGCATTGTATTTTTCTCCTGCTCCATATAAAACGGATAGATGCAAGAAAATTAAAGGTAGGATCATTCAATAATAAATTGAAATTTATAAGGCTCTTTTCATGGATCTATGGCAATCATAACTTAACCAGTCCTTCTCCCAGAGGACTGGTTATTTTGGCCACTCGAAACCCCATCCCCCATGGCATTGGGCTTCTGGTTGCCATCGATCCATGAAAAGAGCCTCATAAGTTTCAATTTATGATTGAATGACCCTACCCCTGAATTTCTTGCAGCTATCTGTTTATATGAAGTGGAGGAACATATATAATGCATGGGAGATGCACCACTCTCTATACCCCAAAGGTTACACAAACCCCATTGGTTCCAGAGATTCAATTTTGGACCTTTGTCCAAAATTGGGATTTGTATCCCAATCTATCCAGCATCTTTGTATGCTAAATTACGAACTTGAAAAGGTTTTATGCTTACTAACGAGAAAAAGAGAAATTATTTTCCTAAAATTCTGTGGTAAAAACCTTTGAAACCTCCTTTTGAAAGTGAATCATATTATTTTTAGCGTGCCCTCCATTTTGAAAAACCTAATGGGATCTTGTTTGAAATTTGTAGCCTGTACAAATTATGGAAGGTCAAATCCCCCACAAATGGTTCTCCTTTGTAAGGACTTTAAGACATTAAAAGAACGATAATTTTTTAGTCACAATATTTTTTATGAGCAGTCCCTCTTTCCTGTTTTGTCCCTATGCATCGTTCCACTATGAAGAAAAATGGACCTAAAGATAAACAGAGCTTATATCAGTGTTTCCAATTACGGAGGCCCAATTAAAAATCTGATTTCCTTAATTGGAGTCAAAGAATAGACTATTCCCTATTTATCCCTCTTTATCTTAATGTCTGTCTTTAGTCTGCGTTGTACTGGTTCTTAATAAATAGCTTTATACTCTTCTAGAAAACGTAGCTGAGATAATTTGAAAGGGATTTTATGACTTCCTTATTTATTTATTTTTTTCAATCAGACTGGGAGTTCCAGTCCAGTTTATTAACATCGACACATCTCATTGAATAATCCATGTGCGTATCAGAAAATTGATTTAGGTGGATAAAATTGGAGTGGGAGGGGGAGGGGTAACTTCAAAATTTAACTAACAAAAAAAAAAATTAAATGTACTTGCATGTTTTTTCAACTCAGCAAAAGATTTTACGTTGCATAAACTTTCAATTTAATTCCTCCGAAGGGTCTTAAACGATTCTTAAAATGTATCCAGATAATTTGTCTTTCACTTATATCTTGAATTAAACCTATTATTAACTTCTGAGAACTATGAATTACAATAATAAAATGTCAGGAACTGTAAAGGATAGCTAGGGATGGTACGAAGGACCAAGGCCAGGAAGGTGAGATTCCATCATTTAAACGACTCCTAGATCACATTATACGACCCTTGAGAATTTATTATAATTAATCTTCTATCATTTATACTTATCTACGGAGACAAACAAGAAGCTAAAATGGACTACATCATGCGTAACTAAGGACAGCTATGTTTGTATTTGTCTGTTCTTAGAAGTAGACCACAGTTGGACAACCTTGTTTAAGTCAATGCCAATAGTGAGGTCTTTCTCATTTGTCAACCACATGAGGGAATCTAGTGAAGAATCAACCATCAGGCAGTTCTCAGCAAATTCTTAACAAACTTGGGCTTGCTAAATGTTCTTTTGGCTGCAGGAACTGCAACAGGTGCTGTCGCAGTAAGTTTTTAAAGGCTATTAGCTTGATTAAGCTGGTGTTGCCGGCAATCTCCTTCACCTAGAACCTCTTTGAAGCAAGTAGCGCCTTGACAAAACTTCAGAGTTCTTCTTAAAAGACAGAACTTCAAGTTCTTCTTAAAAAGCAGTAGAATCTGGAGATCTTCCTTGGAGGTCTTTCTTTTTTTAAGAGACTGAAGTTAGGATCAAAATGACTAAAATTGACAAAGCCAGCTCTGAGATTATCTTCCATCATTACAATCAATCATTTAAGCAGGATTCTAAAACGTTGTCTATAACACTGATACATTGAGATCTCGGCTTGACTCTGAGCTCAACTGTCAAAATGAGATGGTCCAAGTCGCCAACAATTATGTCTGACGAAATCTGCCTCTGGGTCCACTTCTCTCATTTTGGCATAACCTTTTGCACTGTCAGTGAAATTGTTCATTTCATCCTTCGATATTCTTTCGAAAAATTTCTTCATAGCTTCAAACATCTCGATCGCATCAATGATGTTGTTCACCTCTTTTTCATGTTTATCTGTTGCTGCCCTGCTCTTGTACATGATTTTTTTCATTAAGACGTGGTAAGCGATAATTTTGATGTTTAGAATCATTTTCAGAAGGCCACGTCGATCATCGATCTTGTGCCTTCGTCTTTGCATCGGTGTTCTTTATCTGTTTTGTTTCGTAAATGACTCAAGCAATTGCTTCAGACTAAGTAACTACTGTTTTTATGGTTTCAGCCCTTGCAATTCACAGAGTCCGTGATAAGTTTCGGAGATTAAGGCTGTTTCAATCGAAGAGAGTTGTTCTTTAAAAGTGGCAAAATGCTTTGTAGATGAAGAGAAGAATACCTATATTTCGTCAAGGATTTTGAAAAGCTCGACTATCCAAAGAGATGGATTGTCACTACGTTCTATAAAAATGTCCAGTCTGTGGGCTAGTCAAGGAATATAAGGCACACGGCGATAAAAACTTCATATATTTCCTGCTGGGCTCCATGAAATTGGCCAGACATCGCACTTGCATCGTCATACGACTAAAAAGCCAGTTTATCCAAGGGAATTCCTCTCCTTGACAATGTTCCTATTATTCTTTCTACCAATTACGCCCTCAAGCTTATCAGAATAAGAAACATTTGGTATCTTATTGCAGAACCATGCCTTGTCTTACTAGGGTCCCTGTAACGTCGAAAATTTTTCTTCACAATTTTTCTGTTAGTCTCTTGATCTTTTGCTTGCTGCAAAACCTTTGTTCAAGTGCTTTTATCAAGTAAGAAATCCAAATGACTGCTGTAATTGACGAAGTGACAAAAATAGAACAAAGCTGTTTTTTGTGACTCGGAAGAGAAATGACTTGCCAGATTTCCTTTCTTCGCCTTTACTTTGCTCTTCATTTTGTACCATTACCGCAGACCGGCTTTCATCGAAGCTTTTTCGAATTGGTCGCTCCTGGGACCACTAGAGAAAAGGAAACACAGGAAGCAGAAGGCAGCATCTTTCTCTATATTGGATTCTTAGAACTGGTAATCCTTATACCGTCTTGAATGAAAACGCCACTGTTTCGTTTTTTTTTTATATTGAAAGAGCAACTGGGAATACAGTCAGCTTTGGTTGATTAGGACCACATAAAACAAGGAACTTCCTTTGGTTTTTGCTAGAGATAAGCCTACTTATTCCTTGTCCCTTGTTAACTATAGTTTCAAAATCATTACTGCAACTTTCGACAACAACTCTAGTAATTGCTGAAATATTAAGAAGTTCTTCAGTGAAATCGACTGATAACTCTTTACATAGCTCAAACGCAAAAGATGATATAGATTGTATTTCCACCAAGATATCTCTTACATTCAACAACAAATTTTCCCGTACAGTCTAATCAATGTCATTGTAACCAGTAGGATAACTAATGATATAATGTATTCCAGCTTGGTAAAATATGTAAAAACAAAATACCTGGTTGGATCTCTGATCAAAAACGTCTTGCCCTATGTTTGACTCCTTCTCATAATCTCCATGGCATGACATCAAAATTACCGTAAAGAGTCGGGGGCACACATTTGGAAAAATTTCTTATCAAATTTCTGTTCGTTAGAAGTTTTAACATTGTTCATTACTTTCGTCCCAGGCAAAAATTTACCTCTCGACTTGAATGAGCACTCCCAGCGTCTTTAAAAGCACTTCTGTTCTGAAGAAAAAGTTTTGGGGACACAGCCAAGTCTTGCTTGGATTTCTCAAGCGTTGTATCTGTCTCACCATCGTATTGTAATCGAGTTTTTTTTTCACTATCCTGAATATACTTGCTTTGAAAGGGTCTCGTGGGTTCCTTTTCTTTGAATTCTAATTACTTTTCACATTGTGCTTAGAAACTCCTTGCCTTCTTGTCCACTCGTTGTCAAAGTTTGACCAGCAATCCATGCGCGTAACCTTGTCTCTTGCTTTTGGTTTGTTCATATTATATTATCATGATGCAGTTAAATTTTCCCAAACTGCTGAATCATCAGACAGAAATACATCATATACGAGCATTAACAAATTTTTAAGGCCAGTTGCTAGGCTACTTATCCAGTCCCTTTAAACCTGGTTTAATCTAAACGACTCTATTTAAATCCTAAATTATTAAAAAGAAGAATTAAACGATAAAATAAAACGGCTCTATTCTATTTACATGCAAATAATAATAATATTTTATTTCCTGTCAAAATCAATCAAAAGAGACGGAGTACATAAAAATACAAGAAAAAGATAAACAAGACAAATATACACAACAAAAACAAAAAACATAAAAGTACAAGTTTTAGACACTAATGTAATACTCACTAAGCAAGAAAAGACTGGTTAAACCATAGAGAAAGCAAAAACACACTGAGTTCTACTGGCGGAGGATTTCAAACCACGGATGGCTTTTAACATTATTATTGAACTTTGAGATCTGATTAAGCATGGCTGAAGATGGGTCTGCTATATTATAAATCCCAACAGGAAAAGAATTTTGGAACCAAAGCGGAAGACAAAGTAGAAACTTAGCATACTTAAAGAAAACAGATCGAAGTTTACGTTTATCGCACGTGGGAAAAATTCTCCAAAAAGGACTCAAATACAAAAATGGGGGAGTGCAATTGCACTATAAAGGCGAGCTAAAACTTTTCTGTTGATCCTCAACTTATTTGAAACAAATTTACTATATGCAAAACCAATTCACTTCTTTAGATGGTCGAAAATCCGGTTTTCGGTATATACGACCGAAGCTAAGCAATGCTAAAATCATCCATTTCTCTACTGAGAAGTCTGAAAATCTCAGTCTTTTCAGGAGAAAGAAAATACAATGTAGACTGTCTCTGACTGAATTGAGCACCTGGGAACTGGATAAGGCCAAAATAAAAGACCTAAATGGCTTCACAAACAGTAGGGGCTAGATCTAAATAACCGGACAAAGTCAAATCACACGCAAGCATAAGCAGGTTTTAAGGCACGAGTTGCTACCAGTCCGGTCCCTTTAAACCTGGTTTAATTTAAAACGACTCTATTCTATTTATACGCGAATTGAGTATCTTCAATCTATTTAATTTATTTAATATCAATTATTGACAAAAATCTTAACATAAACCCATCCCCTCCAAATGCCACAGCATGATATGGAGGAGGAATAACCAAACAATTCCAAAAAAAAAAACAATTTAACATAAACCTCAGAATGCTTTCACAAAAACAAAACACAACTACTAAACAGAAGTGAAGCTATGTTTTTTCAAAATCAGCTATTCCTTTGCCGAGAAGTTTGAAAATGCCAAAGTATTTCCAGGAGAAGGAAATATAACTTAGATGTCTCAAGATTGAGCATCTGGGATCTCAGTGAGGTCAAAATAAACGACTTATATGACATTGAAAAAAACAGGGGAGAGGGGTGATTTACACCCCTTCCCCCTCCCTCAACCCCCCTCCTTCGAGCCACTCCTGAGGACAGTGACTAAGGAATATAAAATAAAATGAGAACGTCCCTATAAATATAAAATTCCTTCCTTTCTCTCTTTTTATATATTTATAGAAATAAGTTTTCCAAGAAGAGAAATTAACAACGGTAGTGTCTTTATCGTGAAAACCAATTTAGACCTCAACTGTGAGGGCTAGCTCCTCTGAGGCCTTGTGGTGTATATTGGTCCTAAGTGAAAAGAAGTTCGGTCAAGGCGAAATTAAATTTTCCTTGTCCCTTGTCACCAGGGGAATTGCACAAAAACAAGTAATGTCATTAAGAAGTATAAAGCATTTAGTAACACCTAGTGGGGAAAGAAGGATTAAATCGACAGAATTTAGCTTTGTCAACTAAAAAAAGGAAAACACTTATTTAGGATGTATAGAGTGAGTATGGGAAAATTACTAGTGTCAAGGCCGTATGAAAGTTTAGATGATAGCCGTTAAATGGGATAGGTAGTTTTTTCCTAGATTTTCTTTAACTAAACAATATAATAGATATCCTTCTAATAAAATCACTGAGGCAAGAAACTTTTATCGATGTGGAAGACATATTTTAGAAAACTAGCTTTCTTTATATCATAGGCAGCGTGCAAGCGCTGCCTAAGTAAAGAACGATGTGGGCACATTTTTTATTCTTTTTTTTTTTTCATACCTGGGGACTTCGTGTCGAAGGCGTTGTCGTAAAAACTTCAAAATAGGCTCATTCGATTGGAAATTGGAGTGGCTAGTGCCCTTTTAATAGTCAAAAGTGATTGGAGGGTAACTAGTTCCCCGCCCCCCGCGCCCATAATTCCCCCAAACACATCCAATCAAAATTTTGAGATAGCCATTTTGTTCAACGTAGTTTATTTTCAGATAAAAATTATTTTTTTGAGGAGGATACTCCCCCAGAACCCTCACGGCAAGGGTTTTAAGTTATGCCCTGGGGGCACATAAGGTTTTTTATAGAAGCCGTTGTCGTAGAAACTTCAAAAAACGCTCATTCGATTGAAAATTCAAAGGGCTAGTGCCCTTTTAATAGTGGAAAGTGATTGGAGGGCAACTAGCCCCCCCCCACGCCCATCATTTCCCCAAGCATATCCAATCAAAATTTTTAGATAGCCATTTTGTTCAGCTTAGTTGATTTCCAGATAGAAAATATGATTTTGAGGAGGACACTCCCCCAGAGCCCTCAGGGCAAGGGTTTTAAGTTATGCCCTGGAAGCATATTAGTTTTTTATAGAAGGCGTTGTCGTAGAAACTTCAAGACAGGCTCATTCAATTGGAAATTCAAAGGGCTAGTGCCCTTTTTAATAGTCAAAAATGATTGGAGGGCAACTAGCCCCCCCACACCCATCATTCCCCCAAACACATTCAATAAAAATTTTTAGATAGCCATTTTGTTCAGCTTAGTTGATTTTAAGATAGAAAATATATTTTTGAGGAGGACACTCCCCCACAACCCTCAGGACAAGGGTTTTAAGTTATGCCCTGGGGGTATATAAGGTTTTCATAGAAGGCGTTGTCGTAAAAACTTCAAAAGGGGCTCATTCAATTAGAAATTCAAAGGGTAGTGCCCTTTTTAATAGTCGAAAGTGATTGGAGAGCGGCTAACGCTCCTCTCATTCCCAGGATTTTTCCAAACAAATCCAATAAAGATTTTGAGATAGCCATTTTGTTCCATGCAGTTCAAAATTCAGGAATTATACCTTTGAGCAGGACACTCCCCCCACAGTCTTCAGGGTAAGGCTTATAAGTTATGCCCTGGGAGCATATAAGGTTTTTATTGAAATATTTGTCGTAGAAACTTGAAAAAGGGCTGATTCGATTGGAAATTCAAAGGGCTAGTGCCCTTTTTAATAGTCGAAAGTGATTTGAAGGCAACTAACCCCCCTCTCACGCCCATCTTTTTCCAAACCCATCCAATCAATATTTTAGATAGCCATCTTATTCAACGTAGTTGAAAGTTTTGGAAATTAGGTTTTTCAGGATGACAACCCCTCCCCCCTCCCCCAAAGCCCTCAGGGCAAGGTTTCTAAGCTATACCATGGGGGCGTATAAGGTTTTTTATTGAAAGCGTAGAAACTTCAAAAGGGCTCATTCAATTGAAAATTGAAAGGGCTAGTGCTTTTTTATTAGTTGAAAGTCATTAGAGAGTGACTAACGTCCCTCTCAAGCCCATCATTTTCCCAATCACATCAAATCAAAATTTTGAGACATTCATTTTGTTCAACGTAGTTGAAAGTTCTTGAAATAAGATCTTTAAGGATGATAACCCCCTCTGAGCCCTCAGTGCATGGGTTGTAAGTTATGGCCTGGGGGCATATAAAGTTTATATAGAAAGTGTTCATAGAAATTTCAAAAAGGGCTCATTTGACTGGAAATTGAGAGTGCCCTTTTTGATAGTCGAAAGTGAGTAGAGTAATTAACCCCCCTCTTACGCCCACCATTTTCCCAAAAACATTCAATCAAAGTTTAAAGAAGGCCATTTTGTTCAACGTAGTTGAACGTTTCTGGAAATCATGTATTTAAGGATGACAAACCCCCCAGATCTCCAAGGGCAAAGGTTGTAAGTTCTGCCCTGGGGGTATATAAGGTTTTTATAGATAGAGTTGTCGTAAAACTTCAAAAGGGACTCATTCAATTCGAAATTGAGAGGGCTAGTACCCTTTGTAATAATTGAAAGTGATTGGAGGGTAACTAACCCCCGTCTCACGCCCGCCATTCCTTCAAAAACATCCAATTAAAATTTTCAGATAGCCATTTTGTTCAACGTAGTAGAAAGTTCTAGAAATTGGGTCTTTGAGAATAACACCCCCCCCCAGCACTCAGGGCAAGGGTTTATAAGTTATGCCTTGGGGGCATTTATTTAAGTTTTGTCGTAGAAACTTCAAAAGGGCTCATTTGATTGCCCATTGTAAGGGCTAGGGCCATTTTTAATAGTTGAAAGTGATTGGAGAGCGACTAACACCCCTTCCATGCACACCATTTCCCCAAACATATACAATAAAAATTTTTAGATAACCATTTTGCTCCACGCAGTTTAAAGTTCAGGAAATTATGCCTTTGAGCAGGACACTCCTCCCACAGTCTTCAGGGCAAGGGTTATAAGTTATTCCCTGGGGGAATATAAGTTTTTATTGAAATCTTATAAAATAGATTATTGAAAAGAATAGTCTTCATTCTTTGAGCTGACTAAACGAATCTGGAAAAGAACCCTCGAAGAATATAAGATGCAAAACCCTGCCAAAAATTCAGTCCGAAAGGAGGTGTTTCCAAAGCTATTGAAGCTCCTCTGGGATGAGCTGGCAAAGGATGACAATGTCCAACCTTCAAATTGGCTCCCAGCGTGCTTTGACAGAAAGCGTTGCATCGAAAAGATTCCCGATAGGCGATCAAATGACGAAATCCGTGAGGCAGTTGGTGATTCTGTCATAACTTCCTTTGAAAAAAAGGTAATTTGTCATTGTTGGTACTGTGTCGCGTAAGCGAACAAAGCTTAAAAAGCCTCCCAGAAAATCACTAGCTGAATCGAGCGACAGAGAAGATAAAGATCTTGAGGATTCAAGGACGAGTGAAGTGAAATCTGGGAAAGCTAAAATGAAGCCGAATAAAGGAAAGGGAGCTGGAAAAAAGTTACGAGAAGTCCTGCTGAATCTTGACTGCTCATCTGACGACGCATCAGACAACTTGCCGGAAAAACTGTGCGACGATTCCAGTGAGCTTAGTTGGGATGAAGGCCAGAACAGTGAACATGAGGGTGGTGACAATACTTCTTGTAAGAAGGAATCAGGTCTCCCAATTAAACTGTCTGACTTCTATACTGTGTTCTATGAGAAAGATTTCTACATTGG
>CM051262.1:65799798-65805342 GCA_027921565.1 Artemia sinica
TGCCTGACTGACGAAAAAACAAATTTTGACGAGGAGCACTGCTAAACAATAACAAAAAACCCAAAAACAACCATAATAAATAGAATAAAATAATAAACCGAAATGAACATTTAAAAAATCTTATATTTACATTAAAAATAAAGGGATGAATCCAGGGTGTAAAACAATGAATCGAGTTAGAGTTATATGCATCAACATACATATGTAACAATCCATTTCACCGCTCGGAACAACCTAACATTTTTCGTCTTTCTTATAAATAACAAATAAATAATTAAATATAAAAAACAATATAGAAAGAATATTAACTTATATGAAATCTCGATTTAACAACTCAGATTTAAGTTGATTGAAATTATCTAATGCCTTTCTCCTTGTACTGAGTTTATTCTAAAAACTAGAAGAACGAACAGTAAGTTCGTAAGGTATACTTCTTTTACCTCATTCTTTATTTAGTTTTCTGAGATATAGTTACTCTAAGATTTTTTTTGTTTGATGGTCTTTACCATATATAGTTTAAGGAAGAATAAAATATTTTATAATTTGGCCACTGACCTTTTTCATTCCTTCCCTTCTTTGTTTCTGCTTAATTTTTTTGAATTTTTGTTATTACCAAGGCAGTTGAATAAATTTCATTAAGAAGCAAGATAATCTTATTTTTTTTTATATAAAAGTTTTATATAGGAGATCAACAACATACTCATTTTTAACGTCAAAAATTGAGAAACTCAACTTAAATTACATTTCAAAAAATCAATAAGTAAATAAATGTAACAGCCAGCTGTTGAAACATTAAACAACTAAAAGAATATCTTAAAAGATAGTCTAAAATCACTAAAAGCGGAATTAAAAATCAAAACCATCCTATTTGTTTGTTAAGTGTCTTCATTAACCCACAATTCTTGTTCTCTGTTTCACTTCTTTTTTGTTATAAATGTTAGATGCATTACGGATTTCTTTGTCAAAAAAGACGGTTAAAATGAACAATAGGAATAAGGGACGTGCTTTATCACATATTCACATTGATTTTTTGGTATATGATTGATCTTCTGCTTTCTTTGTGAATGAAAAATATTTCTTCTTTAAAGCTAGTCAAAATTAGTGACAGCTTCTACGAGTCAGTGTTTTGTTGTGCTTTACCTTGTCACAGTTACATTCTCTTAATTTTTCAAAGCTCATTTTGAATTTCTTTCGTGAAATGCAAGATTTGGAATATTTCAGTAGTGTCTTGTCGTGGTTTACCTTATCACAGCTACATTCTCATGATTTTTCAAAGTTCATTTTGAATTTCTGTCGTGAAATGGAAGAGTTGGAATATTTCAGTAGTGAATTGTTGTGCTTTACCTTGTCACAGTTACATTCTCTTAATTTTTCGAAGTTCATTTTGAATTTCTGTCGTAAAATGCAAGAGTTGGAATATTTCAGTAGTGACTTGTTGTGCTTTACCTTGTCACAGTTACATTCTCTTGATTTTTCGAAGTTCATTTTGAATTTCTGTCGTAAAATGCAAGAGTTGGAATATTTCAGTAATGTTTTGTTGTGCATTACCTTGTCACAGTTACCCTTTGTTGATTTTCATAGTTCATTTTGAATTTCTTTAATTGAAATGCAAGAGTTGGAATATTTCAGTAGTGTTTTGTTGTGCTTTACCTTGTCACAGTTACATTCACTTAATTTTTCAAAGTTCATTTTGAATTTCTTTCGTTGAAATGCAAGAGTTGGAATATTTCAGTAGTGACTTGTTGTGCTTTACCTTGTCACAGTTACATTCTCTTGATTTTTCGAAGTTCATTTTGAATTTCTGTCGTGAAATGCAAGAGTTGGAATATTTCAGTAGTGTTTTGTTGTGCTTTACCTTGTCACAGTTACATTCTGTTGATTTTCATAGTTCATTTTGAATTTCTTTCATTGAAATGCAAGAGTTGGAATATTTTCAGTAGTGTTTTGTTGTGCTTTACCTTGTCACAGTTACATTCTCTTAATTTTTCAAAGTTCATTTTGAATTTCTTTCGTGAAATGCAAGAATTGGAATATTTCAGTAGTGTCATGTCGTGGTTTACCTTGTCACAGCTACATTCTCATGATTTTTCAAAGTTCATTTTGAATTTCTTTCGTTGAAATGCAAGAGTTGGAATATTTCAGTAGTGACTTTGTTGTGCTTTACCTTGTCACAGTTACATTCTCTTGATTTTTCGAAGTTCATTTTGAATTTCTGTCGTGAAATGCAAGAGTTGGAATATTTCAGTAGTGTTTTGTTGTGCTTTACCTTGTCACAGTTACATTCTGTTGATTTTCATAGTTCATTTTGAATTTCTTTCATTTAAATGCAAGAGTTGGAATATTTCAGTAGTGTTTTGTTGTGCTTTACCTTGTCACAGTTACATTCTCTTAATTTTTCAAAGTTCATTTTGAATTTCTTTCGTGAAATGCAAGAATTGGAATATTTCAGTAGTGTCTTGTTGTGGTTTACCTTGTCACAGCTACATTCTCATGATTTTTCAAAGTTCATTTTGAATTTCTGTCGTGAAATGCAAGAGTTGGAATATTTCAGTAGTGACTTGTTGTGCTTTACCTTGTCACAGTTACATTCTCTTGATTTTTCGAAGTTCATTTTGAATTTCTGTCGTGAAATGCAAGAGTTGGAATATTTCAGTAGTGTTTTGTTGTGCTTACCTTGTCACAGTTACATTCTGTTGATTTTCATAGTTCATTTTGAATTTCTTTCATTGAAATGCAAGAGTTGGAATATTTCAGTAGTGTTTTTTTGTGCTTTACCTTGTCACAGTTACATTCTGTTGATTTTCATAGTTCATTTTGAATTTCTTTCATTGAAATGCAAGAGTTGGAATATTTCAGTAGTGTTTTGTTGTGTTTACCTTGTCACAGTTACATTCTCTTGATTTTTCGAAGTTCATTTTGAATTTCTGTCGTGAAATGCAAGAGTTGGAATATTTCAGTAGTGTTTTGTTGTGCTTTACCTTGTCACAGTTACATTCTCTTAATTTTTCAAAGTTCATTTTGAATTTCTTTCGTGAAATGCAAGAATTGGAATATTTTAGTAGTGTTTTGTTGTGCTTTACCTTGTCACAGTTACATTCTGTTGATTTTCATAGTTCATTTTGAATGAACTATGGTTACGTGCGCGCACGTAACCTCGTCTAAATTAACCTTAAAAAAATGAAATAAAGCTATGTCGACTTTGCATATTTTATTCAACATATCCGACAATTGATGCAGAAAAAGCATAGAGTTTGTTACTTACTTACTTACATTTTTTTTTCCATAATTTTCTTGAATTAAATTTCTGTATTGTGCATCCAAATGGGGAATTCAAGAAAGAGTTTGTTACTTACTTGCGATTGTTTTTCATAATTTCTTGAATAAAGTATCTGTATTGTGTATCCAAGGTTTAAGTTTTGATGTTGCTCCTTACTTTCAGTTGAAGAAACGATATTCCAATTCTTGCATTTCACGAAAGAAATTCAAAATGAACTTTGAAAAATTAAGAGAATGTAACTGTGACAAGGTAAAGCACAACAAAACACTACTGAAATTCCAACTCTTGCATTTCAATGAAAGAGATTCAAATGAACTATGAAAATCAACAGAATGTAACTGTGACAAGGTAAAGCACAACAAACACTACTGAAATATTCCAACTCTTGCATTTCACGACTGAAATTCAAAATGAACTTCGAAAAATCAAGAGAATGTAACTGTGACAAGGTAAAGCACAACAAGTCACTACTTAAATATTCCAACTCTTGCATTTCACGACAGAAATTCAAAATGAACTTTGAAAAATCATGAGAATGTAGCTGTGACAAGGTAAACCACGACAAGACACTACTGAAATATTCCAATTCTTGCATTTCACGACAGAAATTCAAAATGAACTTTGAAAAATTAAGAAAATGTAACTGTGACAAGGTAAAGCACAACAAAACACTACTGAAATATTCCAACTCTTGCATTTCAATGAAAGAAATCCAAAATGAACTTTGAAAAATCATGAGAATGTAGCTGTGACAAGGTAAACCACGACAAGACACTACTGAAATATTCCAATTCTTGCATTTCACGAAAGAAATTCAAAATGAACTTTGAAAAATTAAGAGAATGTAACTGTGACAAGGTAAAGCACAACAAAACACTACTGAAATATTCCAACTCTTGCATTTCACGACAGAAATTCAAAATGAACTTTGAAAAATCATGAGAATGTACCTGTGACAAGGTAAACCACGACATGACACTACTGAAATATTCCAATTCTTGCATTTCACGAAAGAAATTCAAAATGAACTTTGAAAAATTATGGGAATGTAACTGTGACAAGGTAAAGCACAACAAAACACTACTGAAATATTCCAACTCTTGCATTTCAATGAAAGAAATTCAAAATGAACTATGAAAGTCAACAGAATATAACTGTGACAAGGTAAAGCACAACAAGTCACTACTGAAATATTCCAACTCTTGCATTTCAACGAAAGAAATGAAAAATGAACTTTAAAAAATCATGAGAATGTAGCTGTGACAAGTTAAACCACGACAAGACACTACTGAAATATTCCAATTCTTGCATTTCGCGAAAAAAATTCAAAATGAACTTTGAAAAATTAAGAGAAAGTAACTGTGACAAGGTAAAGCACAACAAAACGCTACTGAAATATTCCAACTCTTCCATTTCAATTAAAGAAATTCAAAATGAACTATGAAAATCAACAGAATGTAACTGTGACAAGGTAATGCACAACAAAACACTACTGAAATATTCCAACTCTTGCATTTTACGACAGAAATTCAAAATGAACTTCGAAAAATCAAGAGAATGTAACTGTGACAAGGTAAAGCACAACAAGTCACTACTAAAATATTCCAACTCTTGCATTTTACGACAGAAATTCAAAATGAACTTCGAAAAATCAAGAGAATGTAACTGTTACAAGGTAAAGCACAACAAGTCACTACTGAAATATTCCAACTCTTGCATTTCACGAATGAAATTCAAAATGAACTTTGAAAAATCATGAGAATGTAGCCTGTGACAAGGTAAACCACGACAAGACACTACTGAAATATTCCAATTCTTGCATTTCACGAAAGAAAATTCAAAATGAACTTTGAAAAATTAAGAGAATGTAACTGTGACAAGGTAAAGTACAACAAAACACTACTGAAATATTCCAACTCTTGCATTTCAATGAAAGAAATTCAAAATGAACTATGAAAATCAACAGAATGTAACTGTGACAAGGTAAAGCACAACAAAACACTACTGAAATATTCCAACTCTTGCATTTCACGACAGAAATTCAAAATGAACTTTGAAAAATCAAGAGAATGTAACTGTAACAAGGTAAAGCACAACAAGTCACTACTGAAATATTCCAACTCTTGCATTTCACGAATGAAATTCAAAATGAACTTTGAAAAATCATGAGAATGTAGCTGTGACAAGGTAAACCACGACAAGACACTACTGAAATATTCCAATTCTTGCATTTCACGAAAGAAATTCAAAATGAACTTTGAAAATTA